>JANHGN010021260.1:53854-125078 GCA_024605025.1 Megaceryle maxima | reverse complement strand
CTCGTTTTTAGAAAAAAGGACGCGTGTGTAGTATGTAAGTTTTGTGGTAACGGGGTGTAGGGGGGAGAGTTCCTTTTTAAACGCGATTTTTTTTTTTTTTTTTTTTTTGTTTTTTTTTTAATATGCATCTGTAATCTCTGTAAACTGTATTGCAGGGTTTAGATGAGGCTGCTGTTTGCAAAGCTCTTGCTCCAAGTACATTAGGTGGCAGAGACTATTAAAAAGAAAAGTAATTAGTGAAGGACAAAATGCAAAGAAAGAAATCACAGCACCTTTTCCTAAGTCAGCTTTTAATTGAATTCCTATGCAGCGAAGCTGTGAAGTTTTTTTTTCCCAGAGGTGTAAAGTACAGAGGTTTCACCACTCTTACAGCCCCAGAGAAGAGATTGCTCAAAACACATCCTTTACAGAACAACTGTTGCTTCCTCGAGAAGTTTGTAAATCAAGCTTAATGTATTTTTATTCTCTTGAATTTTAATATTATTGGTGTTTTCATAAAACCAGGATCTCTGTTGCTTGTTTCCTACTCAGTTCCCTGAATCCGATGCTTTTGTTGATGGCTGTGATTGTGATAATGAGTAGTAAATAATTGCTAGACATGGGCAAGCTTCTGAGAAGTAAACCCAAATGTTTCCAGCTAATGAGGGGGGAAATATATCTACATCTATCTCTATATCTATGCAATGGGGATAAAGAACTTGAGAATCCTACTTTCAGAAGTGTCCATCACCCACAGATGGTATGACATTTCCCAAAAGACCTCAGCTTCTAATTAGAACCTTTAAAAAGTCTTTTATTTTTTTTTTTCAAAAGACCCGTGTGTCCCAGCACCTCCCATCACTCACAAGAGTTACGTGTTTTTCAGTTATGTGTGTCTCGTGGGGGACGAGTGGGCGCTGTGGTTCAGGAAGGGATGGAATGTGTATCATGGGGGGGGGGAGTGAGTGTGGTTTGAAGGTGTGTTTGTATCTCTCTGGGTGGGAGTTGCTCCAGGAGCTGCATGTAGCTTTGACGGTGCAATAGGATAAAATAAAGGGAGTTACAGCAGCGTAGTTGCGACTGCTTAGCAAGAAGAATGTTTTTGTGGGGAGAGGAGTGCTGGGGGAAAAGTATGGTTTGATCTTTAGAAAATCATATGGCTGGAGGCAAACCCAAATGGTTGATGTAGGCGTCTGCATTGGAAACTTGCCACGGCGCGCCAATCGATAGTCGCCGCTCGGCACTTTCAAGCGGAAGCGCGTCGTGGTTTATAGAAATACTTGGTTTCACTACATTCATTTCGTTCAAAACTAAACTAGTTGCAAAGGCTCAGCCATACTAGAGTATGACTCCAGCTCTTGAAATGGCCAGAGGCAGCTTGGTGGCACTGGGAATACTGGTTTCCACGCTACCATACTTGTGTAAGTGCTGTTGATGGTAGAGGTGCTCCCAGCCCTGCTCCTTTCGCTGGTTTGCTGTAAAGTGTTGGAGTAATCAAATGGATCATTTCTGCTCAATTACTGTAATTTATTGCCCCACTGAATCCAGATTTTCTGAATGTTAATAAAAGAAATACCTTTCAGACCAGCTCATGCCATTCCATTTTATGACCTTATTAAATCCTACAGTTTCTTATCATGCAGTGACAATTACTGGAGTACAGGACAAAACTCCTTCTCTGCATCAACTGTGGCATGTACGCTCTCTTGTCACCGGTACAGGCTGAATGATTTAGACCAAATGAGCAGTCCTGAGAGATATTTTTACCCTCTTGACAGGATTATATAACAAGAGAAAGGCCGTTAACAAATACAAAGGAATAAGCAGAAGGGAGAAGGCAGGTGAAGAAGGGGGAAGTAAATCTTTAGATCTGTCACTTCATAATAAAATAACCTTCATGTTAAGATTTAATGAGCTGGTGATCCCACTAAGGAGGGAGGAGAATACTGTCATCCTGCGTATCCCTGGGATTTCTGGCACAAGACGTACCTGCTAGGCAAGGCAAGACTGGAGAGGTGGGGCGTGTGAGCATACACACGTATACCCAGTGTAGTCTCTCCTTAGTGTGAAGTTTCTGCCCCTAAAATCAACCCAGTTCAGAAATGCCTGTCTCTGCAGGCAGAACGAGACTCAGGCTTTTGCTGCAGTGGAGCAGCGAGACTGAGGGTTCAGTAAATGCCAATGTTTTATTTTTATACGCTCCCAGAAATCCAGTGTTACTTTTTTCCATCATGACAATTTCTTAGCTCTTGCACTGATTTCAGTAGTTACTCTTCAGCTACCCTTCTCATTAATTCTGCAGGAAAATCACCCTCGTAGCAGGCATGATTAGGAACTAAGAGCCCTCACTCACAGCGCAGTATGCTTTACTGCTGGGGGATTCAAAACAAACCACTTTAATATTTCTGATATGAGGAACCAAACTTTTTAAAGGGCCTGCTTTTAAGCTTATTTTGAACTCTGGATTCATCAAAAGGCATTTCTTAAGAGCTAATGATTTATTCATATGTAAAAGAGCCATGCTAATAATGTGGTTTGCCTATTATAATATGTAACTCACTGCTACACTACAGAGGCAGTTGTTATGTGCTATCTTATTAATGCAGTCACAAAAAACTGTCTAAGCCATAGAGGCCTCTCTTAGCTCTGTTACAGCTACAGATCAACCCCTGAGGTACTAGCCACTGTGTAATAAAGGTTGTCCAGGATCTGAAGAGTTAAAATACTAAGGGTTTATGTAATCTTTTGGAGGGCAGAGGAGTTGGAAGCATTGCTGTATTTGGTTTAGAGAGAGAAATCTGAGGATCCCAAAATCAGATACCTGATGTCACGCACACGGTGGAGCACAGAATTACACCCCGTCATCCTGAGTTCCGGCTGAGTGCGTTTGTGCTGCTTTGCTCTTACTCTCCCTTTCCCAGTAGGTTTTGCTACTTTAAGCAAGGTCATTCTGCCTTTCTAGGCTAGCAGTGTAAGACCACCGGGGAATTCAACATTGCACCGTGTGGCACTTTGCAGCCACCGGTGAAGTGCTGTACTCAGTGAAGACACTTTTCAGCAGTTCTTCCCAAAAGAAAACAGCAGCAAACACAGCAGTTCAAAGCGCTCGAGATGTGCCAGCTGATGGCCCCTCCAGGTCCCTCCTCTGTCATCTGCACGGTGTTCCATGGTGCGCTTTGAAGCGAGGTGGGGAAGCCATAGAGGAGGAGTGCTGTTCCCTCTGGGTTATCCATCACCTATTTTGAAATGAAGGATAGGAGGCAAGCAGCTCATTTTAGCAAAGTCCCTGTTTCACCATGTAGTACTTTTTCCTTGGAGAGGGCAGAGTATCTTGATCAAATGCTAACCCACATGCTGATTTTTTTCCACGTGGCTTTTGGAGTCAGAGCAGGACATGCCAGTGTGATAGTGGTGGGGCTGGATCCTTCATAAAGCCTGTCTGATTTCCTAACGCTTGTGAGAGATTCTCCCACACTGGAAGGAAAGAACAAAGTTACTTCAGGGCAGATGGTTTCGATGCCACCTTAAGAGTGAAGTTGATTGTAAGAATTCCAAGGCAGCAGATCTTGTCTTTAGAGGTGAAGCAAAGCGATGGGGTTTACAGCCCTCGGAAGGCTCTCGTGGGATTCTGGGAGGGCAGTGCTTCCGAGTGCATTATGAGGAATTTAATTAAAACGGGTGAAAGTCTACAGTAATAATCTTTTCTTTCCTTCCTGTTGAGGGAAGAAGTGTAGCACTACAGATGCCTCAACCGTGGGAAATGCCAGGATGTCAAACTGCTGGGTAATTGCCATGTCAAACATCGGCAATCTCTGCAAAATCTAGCACCCCATCAGTGCTTGGCCTTGCTTAGGCTTGGCTGGGCTTGATTTACTAACAAAGCTTTCTGTAGGATTTCAGGCATTGACCATTACTCGAGGTTTGAATCTGCTGGTGGCTGCTGTTATTTAGTAAATAAAGCTGACAGGGGAAAAAGAGCAAACAAAAACAAAATAAGGGAAAATAGCCTTGAAGCTAAATAAGGTAAATATTGGAATACCAACTACATAAAATTAAACCAAGATCTCGCAAGCAGAAGAGAAAAAAATATGCAAAAAAGCACAAACCTCCTTAGCAGAGGACAGATTGGGATTTATTCAGTTTCATTTAAATTAGTCTGTGGTGTTTGTAACCAGGAGTAGTTCTCTCCAGTGTTGCCTCCTGTCACAACAGAAGGGTTTGAGGATTTGAGTAAGCAACCAAATGGCCTTAAAACAAAACAAAACCCAACCACATGCGGGGAGAGAATCCGTGTCTCTCCTGATCATTTCCCTCTCTACCAACCAAAGGCATCCCTCCTACCACTGGCTCCATTAACATCTGTTGGGAACGTACTGTAACAAAACAGAGCCCTGGGGAAATCTGATGTCCCTAAACAAGGCTGTGACCTGTTCAAGTGACCAGCCATGGCTGTAGTGGGGCAGGCAGCTCATTGCTTCGTTATTTCTCACAGCTTCTGTAATTAGTCCTCCTAAATTCTGTGAAGACAGAGCAGGACTGAAAATTAGCCAGTGGGATGCATTGTACGCTGAGCTGAAGCACGTCAGCCCTCTTTAGATGAGCTATCCTACGTTAAATGACCATATGGCTCTTTTCCTAGATATTTGTTTCACAAAAAGCCTTTACTTTGTAGGAGGATGTTAAAAGTTACAGGAAATGATGTCATTTTGCAATTACATCGAACTTCGTAATTCTACAATAATTCAGTTGCCAGTGAAATTTGGGGACTGAACAGCTGCCACCTTCCTTGGCTCATTGAAGAGGTGTCGGTTGTTCAGTTATCGCTGGTATATTTAGGCTTGAAGTAAAAGAAAAGTGTGGAAATGATACGTTGTTAAATGCAGTCTTTCAGAATTGTTTGAAAATTGAATCTACTTTACATAATAATTTCCGATGTGCCTTTCCTCCAACACCTCCCAGGCTTTTGTTGGTAGCAGAAACATGGGCACGAGGCTGGTGAAACACCACTGCCTGCCCTGCTCTGCGACCGCGCTCTCCGCGGCAGGAAGTAGCACTTATTGTGCTTTCCTCAGGAAACAAAGGAGTGCAGTGAAAGGAGGACAGGAGGGCTAAGCAGGAGTTCGACAGCCTGCTTGCTGGAGTTGGAGGAGCAGTGCCTCCAGGACTGGGTTTTGGATCAATCCAGTAGTTTGGATATTCTGTCTAAATCTCATCTGTTGTTAGTTGCAGAACACAGAAACTTTTGTATATGCAGACTATTTGATTTCAGAGCCCAGAATGACTTTACTAATCAGGATGGATGGGACCCTCGCTGTACTAAGTAACATTTATTAGTTGTTTGCATGACAGTTTAGATCTCCCCCTTCTTCCAGTTGTAGGTTTTATCTTCTTCCCGCAATGTCACCCAGCTCTCACTATCTTCAAAGCCAGATCAATGCTTTATTATACTTGAGCTTGTGAGCTGACATTCTACCTGAGTTCAGAATGGGTATCTGTGAACAGCACATGTTTTAATAAGCCTTAATTCTTCAAAAATCCCTAAGTATGTACAAGACGAGGGGAATGAGAGTAATTAGAATTTTAATTGCATCAGTAAAGATTACCTCCTGACTGGCAGGGAGAAGATACTGATTCTAAAAGTGGGTTAGGTAGCTGGCTGTTGGAAAGAAAATGAATTAGCCTCAGCATGGTAACAGGAATGTCGAGGTTCTTTGCTAATCTCAGAGTTCCATCAAGAACCGTGCAAGGGGAGGGAAGAGGCTGGGGGGCATGGGGGGTTGCCACAGTACGTGCAGTTGCATAGTGTTCTGCATAGTTGTTTGCTCTAAGGCAAAGGGGGATGTTTTTAAAGCCAAAAGCTCTGCCAGGCTCCATGCTCCCTCTGGCTTGGTACTGGAGCCCAGTACAGACAAGATGCGTAAAATGGAGCAGGAGAAGGTGAGCGGAGGGAAGCGTGTCCAGTCACTGTGCAGCTGAGGACAGAAGCTGTGGGGACAGTTGCTGTAGTAATGGCTGTGTTTCCAGCAGGCTTAGCAGTGCTGTAAATGAAGGGGAATGTAAATAGGGGGGTGTTTCAGGGCTAAGGAAGGGGAGGCAGTTGTTTAATTGTAGTCACACCTTTCTCTGAATTCTCTGGTGGTCATATTCATGACTTCACTGACCAGTACAGAGCTGTATCCTTGGGAGCCACGCAGAGTAAGAACGGTGAAACCTGCATTGCAGCGTCAGGGTTTGGTGTCTGTGTGTGTCAGCTGACAGAGTGAGGAGGCTTTTAGAGATGTGCTACTCATGCCAGTTGGGCTGGAAAGACGTGGACCTTTGATGCACAGTCAGATGACTGTGTGACTCCAGAAGAGAAGGCTAGGAGCTTTGCAAAGTGATAATCTGGTTCTCAGAAAAATCAACTTTGTGAAGGAAGGAAAGCAATTTAATTTGTCCGCCAAGAACAAGATACGACTACTTTTTATAGCAGTAATAAAAGTAAATTCATTTTATTAATGGAAAATGCCCTGGTATTTTTGGGTCCTGCCTCCATTTCTGATGTACCCGAGTGCAGCAGGGCATGAGACGCAGACTGGGGAGCTGTGGGTGGGTGGGGGGATGCGGATGTAAATAACAGAATGCCACCCTGCTGCTGTGGCCACTGGACACCATTGTTCTGCTCCCAAATAATCTGACAGCAGCCTCTACAAGCAGTATCATTTCTAGGTGGCTGTCCATTAATCACAACGCAGTGAACTTCTTACAATAACTTAGGTTATTTCTCTGCAAACATAATTAATCATGAGTAATTTTACCATGAATCTCAAAGGCAGTTAATGTGATAGTCCTATTTATAGTAAAGGGTGGCCATTACATTATATGGTGTGTGATATCTTCGATGACAACAATTTAAATGCATGTAATAAAATGTTTGAGGGATAGCTTGATTTATAACAGCTTGTCCCCTGCTATGTATATGTGAGTAATCCATTTTATCACATCTCTCTTAAGGTGAGTGCAAAATCTGGAGTCTCGTTTTGTCCGGTTAATGTGTCGGTAGCTGCTGCTTTATTCTGTGTGTTAATGTGACACGGCCACAGCTGGAGCGTAGATCCGATCCACCCAGAACAGGGCTCTGTCCTATGGCTAACAGAGAGCTGAAGGCTCTGTCTCACCTTTTAGTCTGTGGTGTTGTACAGACATCATCTGGCTCTGATGGCCACGGCAGGGATTTTAAGAGGGGGTGCATCACTATTCCCGAGACACTGAAGTAAAGCTGACAGTAGCTAAACTACTACAAAAACAACCCCCAAACCTGCAGCGTTGCACTGGCTCAACCCAAGGGCCCGTCCTTCCCAGTGCCTTCTCCCCACACTGGTGACAGGCAGAGCCCACACACACGAGATAAGCACAGATTCTGTTGGTGTTCACTTGCCACCTTCCTTGTCAGGTTGCAGCGTGTTGGTGACAGCTCCTCAGTAATCAGCAGTGCTCTGATTGCAGGACCAGGAGCTCAATTTGCTGGCATTTCTATTCTTTTAAGTGGGCTCTAGGTTATGAGCTCGTCTATATGGGGAGGATTAATCAAGACAATGAGCTCTTATCTGGTGCCTCTCAGTAAAGGGTACTACAAATGAAAAGATTACATTTCCATGGGCAATGGAACAGAACTCACAGCTTTGTTTCCAGTGATACAGGACTCAAGGTGCAACCACGTGCCGGATGTAGCAACACAGCCGTTTGCATTTTAGAGGGACTTGTCAGTGAATAGACGTGCACAGGGAGGGTCCCACTATTCCAGCTTGCAAAATGAACAACAATAGATGTTGCTTTTGCAGTGTGAAGGACAAAGATGACCTAGTCCTGGAGCAGGGCTTGAACACGTGCTCGGACAGATACAGGTGGCATCTTAGCGAGATACCTTAAATCAGATTTTAGGTAGAAGGTAACTGGTATTCTTTGGGTTGTAGTTCAGACCAGCAGGAAAGCAGGATGAGATTGCTGAATTATTTCAATGTTGTCAACAAAGGGTGAAATTCAGCTCTGGTCCTAATCTGTAGATTTTGCAAGCTCTCTGGAAAAAGCTGCCCAGCATGAACTCCCATACAGGGCTCACCAGTGAAGCGTCCAAACCACTCTTGTCAATATTTTATCACAGAAATTAATGTGCCACTCATACATTAATCTAAGATGTCAGTAAAAGACTCTTTATTCATAAATAACTGATATGCAGTAATTTACGTCTGTACATTTATCTTCAAAAGGCTACAGCCATACAAGTTTTGCAAACTCTACATAAAACATCCAAACTGTCCGTTATTACTTTTTCAGTACAATATAACACAGCTGTTTGGCATTACCAAATATATATATATATGTATATATATTTATATATGTACATGTGCTGAAAAAAGAAGCCAGTGCAGCCTTTTCCAAGGAGTCTTTCCCAAGTATTTTACTGTACAACATTCAGAATTTACATTGATAGAACAAGGCACAGAAAGTGTGGTATGAAGCCAAGGCCATGCTTTTTATTTAGTGTTCTTTTGTATCTCTTCCCTACTCCTTCAGCTTCATACTAAAGAAAGCATTCAAACCTCTGCTCTTTTTTCAGTTTTAAACACACTGAAACCGTGGGGAGAAGTGGGGCGGGGGGAGAATGCTCAGTCACATGAGCAAGAACCAACATTTCAGAACCTACTAATTGCAAAAATAAAGGAGCAGAAGAGAAAATAGGTCTCTCTAGAGGAATATTTGTGGGGTTTTATCTTTTTAGAAAATTATTATTTATTTTATATTTGCTTAGGATGAAGCTCCCCCTCCCCTTTCCACCAAAAGGCTGGTCAAAAGCTTTGGAAGTTGAAAATGCAATGGGAATTGTTCAGTTAGCTCTAATCGTGCATAACGCTGTTTTGGTCTCACCAGGCTGACCAGTGCCACATTCACCTCATCCGAATTACCAAGAGGTGCACACTTAGGGTTGTGTATCTACGTGTAAACTGAGATCAGCACTCACCGTGGGCAGGAGTTTGATTACAAGGTGGGAGGAGGCCACTACCTCTCCCAAGCCACAAACTGCATGATGTCAGTTTGCTGTTGCCAAATGTATACCAGAGATGTATATGGCACAGCCCCTGTGAGGCGTGTATGTGTGTCTGTGTGTGTGTACTGCTTACTGATGCATCAGGGAGCTCTGTAAGGGTGTCTTAGTTTTAGACTGAAAGGGGAAAGAATGCGAAGTCTTCCTGTAAAAATATCCCTCCCTTGCCCTCCAAGTCCAGTGCACAAAAGAGGGAAAACTGAAGGAACTGCTTGAAAAGATCAGCCTGAGGCTAACAGTCCAAATTTCAGTCAGGGGTATACCACATCTTACGTTTTTTTGTAAACTGCAAAAACAAAGCTTCAGCCAGTTCTAAGTGAGGATTTGGTAGGAAACATCCTTGTTTTCTGTAGCAAATACACTTGCTGTTAGGTCCGTGTCATCCCCCTCCTACTGTATGAGAAAAACTTTAGCCAGGCTTGGTGCAGAACACCCTTAACTTCATTTTGTGCTACACATTTCCCTTTTGGGATTAGACAGTAAGATTTATATACAGAGACCAGATAACACAGGGGGTTGACATCTTAAATCTGCAGAAGTACACTCTCGACCAAGGTTATCACACCAGGGGCAGACAAACTAAGCAGCTGCTGACAAAACCACGGCTCTACAGTAGGTGAGTGGCTAATCCCATTAGATTACAGCACACTACATTACAGACCAGGGATGGGTCATCTAAGCTTCCCATCCCTTAGCTAAAATTTCACAAGTGATTTCAGCTCTAGTTACCCTGTGACAGCACGGCAAGGAGGCTGCCCATTGAATCCCAGCTCACTGGGACTCCCTTGTAAAGCACAAACCAGGTACTCAATACAACTGAACAGCTCAGTTAAAAGCAGCTTTTGCAATAGCTTGAAAATTACAGTACACCCCTACCCACCCAAGCCCCAGACAAGAAATATTAGCAGAATCTGTACTATCCACCTCTAATACAAAAAAATATAGTGGCAAATCCCTAGACATTGATTGAAGTTTTGGACAGAACAGAGAACATGGATACCCACAGAGTTTCACTTGCGGCAACGAGCAGAACATCAGTTCTGTTTTGTGCATTGTGGACACTGTTGCTATCAAATGATTCTCCAAGTGATTCTTTAATCTTAGAGCGATTTATTCATTTTTGCCCATGTTGGAAAGGAGATTTTGGCTACCATTTATGGTACTACTGGAAAGGAGAGGAAAGAGCTAGGCTGCACATTAAATGATTCATTGTCTTTTGCCAGCGTACTGAGTTTTATTTGTGGCTACAGGTATCGTGTGTTCTATACCTTGTATTTTAAGTTAATTACTGTATTGGCTCAGGAATCCTCTATACTTTAAGTAGTTTTAACTAGAAAATCTTTATCTATCCAAGAAAGGATGTGCGTGCCATTTGACGTGCTGCTGCGGAAGAGCCGCCAGCTTCTCTGAAGCAGGAATAGTGTCAAGAGAGTAATTTTACCAAAGCATATACCCCAAATGAACAATCCCTAGAAAAGATTCTTCGGTGGGTTTAAGGTGGAAAAGGGTCTCGGTGAATAATGCCACGTAACTCTACTGCTGGGTAAAAAGTGGGAGAACTTCTTCAGTATAATGCAAATTGGTTAAAGAAAGGCTGAAAGACAAATCTTCGGGCCATTCACAGGTGTTAAGGGCTTGGAAATAACTTCCTGGTTTCCACTCAGTTAACTGCCATCCAAGAAACAAGGCAGCCCTTTGCTTAAATCTATGTTGTATAGGCAGAAACAGATGGAGGAAAAAAAAAAAAAAAGGTTAAAATAGTGACCAGAAGTCCATGAGAGTTCCTCACTGAGTTTAGCTCACTGTATGTAAGGTCTGTTTTCTGTAGTGGCAAATATTATCTGGAATCGATCAGCTACTGACTGGTTTAAAACTCTCATATAGCACTTCCTGCCAAGTGACAAAAAACCCCAGACCTTTGGTATGATGTTAATAGTGTGTAGTCCTATGACCCTGTTTTAGTGATTTACGCTGAATAAGCTTCTCTCTGAACCCGCTGAAAGCAAGCGGGGCACGGGCCCGGGGAGGAGGACACCAGCAGTTGTCAGAGCTAAAAATATTAACAGAAGTAGTTCCCTGCATTTAAGAGAAGTGTGTTGCTGTCTTTTCATCTATTACAGAACACCAAATAAAATGTTTGTGGGAGTACATCTTGGCTTTATTGGGCTTGCGCTGGTAGATGAAGTTGAATTTAAATCCACAGAGCAGGGTTCCTCTCCTTGGGGCGTAAAGGATTTTGATGTAAACTGGTAAGACTGCAAAAGCAGCGCTGTAAAAACTGTAAATTAGCTTTACGACGCTGCAGCCTGGCGGGGCTCTGAAGTGCACCGTTTGGGTGACAAAACTGTAAGTCATCTTTAAAATGCACCTATTAGTCTTAAATGACTCACAGCACAGACATATCTGGGAAAAGTGCTTAGGAGATGAAAATGTACTAGAGGAGATTCTTTGGTGATGTGAATTCAAAATGGCTATTTCACCCTCTCCGACTCGGGGCAGCTGGATGGAATCCTAAGTGCGTAACATTACATCTCTCTTGAGTGTATGAAGAGATCTTTAAAATGCTTTTTTCCAAAAGACGTGATTTCTAAAATAAAGGAAAGGAATGAAATTTTCATTTCTGGCCTCTAATCGTGCTTCAGATGCTTCTTTACATCTGTGTTTTGGATCAAATAATAGACATATGTAAACAGAGTTCCAAAAAAAAAAAATCTTTTAAACATAGATGTTAGAAATGTGCTTCTGGAATTTTAAGATTGCTAATGCTGTTCAACATATCTGTTTATCCAGCATTTGCATACAAATTGTAAGTGATCATTCTGAGAGAATACTTATTCCAAAGCATACTCACAGCAGGCTGGGGGAGCTGGCAAAGTCAGCTGCTTTCTGCTGTAGAAGATAGGAAGCAGACATTGAGCATCTTCTACTTGCGTTGTTTAGCTGTTTGTAAATGGCAACAAAATCCACGTGGCTGCCTCATTTCTATGGTAGCAGAAGCATCTACCTAAGGAAAGTTTTAGTTTCTTGATCTCTAAAACCAGGAGTGTGCATAAAGGGAGAACCGGCATCAGCCTCTACGTAAAAGTGCAAAGTGCTATTAATGTCCTCCCGATGCCAACGCAAAGCAACAGAAAGAGAGCGTCTGAAAACAGGCATCGCTGCACCAGATGGCAGGGGATCAACAGACACCCTGGGGACAAAGGGAATAGAGAAAAAACCTGTAGCTGATTTTTCCACCAGAAAGTTTCACTTAATTTCTTATTGTCCAGTTACTGCCTACCGATAGCTTACCGATATCACGGAAAACAAGTACTTCCCTTCTTATGATATTTTGGGTTTTTTAATTATTTTGACATCTTGCTCTATCTGCTCAGTTGTTGGGGTTTTTTTTCTTCCGCTACACTTTTTTTCATCTCCGGTTTTATTTTCTGGATGCTCAGGATCTATTGCCTTGAGTAATTTACCAAGTAAAGCCAGTCTGGGTATTCTCTGGCACCCTGCACTCTCGCAGGTGTTTCTTGGGGCTTTGAGCTATAGCAAGATCTTAAGCCTCGGTAATTGATACTGAGTGTGGGAACAGCAAGAAAGGGAGGAACTGGAGGAACTGCGTGACTTGGGCTGCGCTCCTCCTGAAAGGCAGGTTATTAGTCACTCCATCCCCAAAAAGAGACAGAAGTAGAGATGAGACAGAGAATAGCAGCAAGGATGTTCAAAGAAGTAGAATACAGCAGGGTTTTGAGCCTAGACAACAGCGTGAGTGGAAAGGAAATGCGGGAGAAGCCCGTAAATGAATGCATAATACAGACACGGTGATTCGGTGACAGCTCCTCCCTACGCCTTCGTACGCAGAACTCGGGGAACCCGGCACTGCTGTTGGGCAGCACGTGTTACCAGGGGCACTTGGAAAGGAAGGGTTGTATAAAAATGCAAGAAAAGGCTGTGGCACTTGTTTCTCCCGGGTACTGTTGGTGAAAGCCGAGTGTTCCAGGGGGCTCCAAAGGTCAGGTTTTGAAGGACACTATCAGTGATTCTTAGACACAGGGGTCCAGAGGCAACCTCCCGCTGAGGAAGTCCTTTAGCACAGGACCTGCTTCTTACCCTGTCTCCCTAAACTTTCAATCCTGGTCATATTAAGATAGATGACACAAGACTAAATGGGTTTTGACCTGACCTCGTGTCAGACTTGGGTGTACAGGTTGCTACGGTCACATTCGAAATGCCGGCTGGAGGTTGGGTTGCTGCTTCAAGCCCCATACTGGTGGGACAAAGTTAAATAAGTAGTATTGTGGCATTTCTAGTCCATTTAAACAATACAAGAGCAACAAAACAGTAGCAGGTTAGAAAACGTCGGAGATTCACCAAGGTAAGAACAGTAACTGAGAAGCTGCTACAGCAGAAGTGAAGAAAAAGGAGGAAACAAAAGCTGAAGGGAAACAGCAACTCTCTCCTGAGCAATGCAAAATTAAAATCTTGCCTCGGGCTGGAACTGTTTCTTTCTGGCATCGTAAGAAACTTTTGACATTTTCCCCTTTCGGGTACGTCAGCTCAGACACTAGACTGCACGGGGTCTGGGATCTAGCTTGGATTTTGCTGTGCAACCCAGCTCCCTTCAGAGTGAAGGCCCTTTGAGATGGAGCTGGAGGAAGTCCATCCAGACAGCTTCTGCTTTCTCTGTCTCTGGGCTTCGCTGTGCAGTCCCTGGGCAGGTGGGTGTCACTGCACATAGAGGTTTTTCAAAGCTACCCAAGTCTTGAAAGTAAACACTGTGCATTTCCTAAGGAAAAGCTTTAGGGTCTGAGCTCCACACAGCAGCTCTCTGACCCCATACGCTGCGTGCAGCTCGCACAGATTTGGAAAACAAGACGAGAAGATACATACAGCTCTTCGGAATGACGCGAGTCTGTTCCAGCACCTGCAGGGCAGGACTCGGGTCGGTGTGGTGGCAGCCAGCCTAAGCCAGTGAGAAAATTAAAACTGCATCTGAGGAGAAGCTGAGCACAAATTAACTAATGGAGAGTGACTGGAGCTGGTTTCCCAGACAACGACAGCTCACTGAAACTCCACCGTGTTTCTGCGGATGCCATTCTCTATTTTTTAAAATTCATGACATTTTGTCCAATGAAGAACAGGTTTCTGAGGAGGAGGACTGGAAGTCACTAGAAATATAATTCAAACACAGATAGGGCCATGTGCTGCTGAAAACAGTGACAGCTTGCTGCCAAATAAGCTGGTATTTTTGTCTCAAGTCTTAAATATGCTTGCAGCCATTCTGATTTCCCAATGCAAACAGGAACTCGTGTCAAGCTGCATGAAATACTAAAGTGCAGAAGATGTTTGGGGAAGTCTAAGTATTTATAAGTCTTAAGACTGTTCCAGCCTGCTGAGCTGGGAATGCAGTGAAATTTGCAATTTCAGATCAGCAAGAACAAGCAGTGTCTTACATCAGGAGTTGTTCATCATACTTTTCAGAACTGGAATCCTGGGTAAAGAGACAGTCTCAGCTTGTTACAGATTTGCACACCGAGTGCCCACTCTGTGGCCTATCAACGCTGCTCTCGGCCAAGCACGGCGGTAAAAACCCAGAATGCTCCTTTTCAATTCGCTGCATTTCCATGAAGCTCCTAAAGGCTTGTTTATGTTCCTGTTTGTACTGATTGTGTTCCTGTCCCCCAACGGCCAGCCTAGGGCCAGGGTGAACGAGCACCTTGCCTAATTTTAAAGACTATAGAAGTAAAATGATGGTTAAATTTGGTCAGTACCAGTTCCACCAGGACACTCACAGTGAAGCTCTCTTTTTGGTTCAGCTGAAGTAACAAATTATTTTTCTATGATATGTATTAAAAAAATCAGAAGACTCGAGCTAGATTCTGGGTTTGGTGGTAAATGCAACGTGTTTGGAACTAACCCAAGTGTTAACACAGCTTTATAGCCTCCGAGACTGCCAAATTTTACAATGCAAGCAAGCCCATTTTTGGCAGTACCGTGCGGGGTTTATTGTTCCAATCCGAAACTAAACCAACATGAAGCTGTGCTGATTGACTTCACCTTTACTTTTAGTTTAGCCCCAGAACATGAAGTAATAAAAAAAATGTGTAAACTTGCTAAAAGGGGGCTGGCAATTTCCTGTGTTCTATTTGGTTATTTAAATCCACCCCCAAAGAAACATTTTTTGACTAAGTAGAAAGTTTTCAGACTGAGAACTTCAGCAAATTTCTCCCACGTATGCACACGCTAATTCCACAGAGAAGGGTTTTGTTCTGTTATTTTGTTAACAGAATAGGCAGGGAAGTTCTGCAGCAAATGTACATTCATGAAGGGATTGAATTCTTTTAAAAGAAATTGTTTGGAATACACATCTTCTCAACTAAATAGTCACGAGATCATCTAATTCCTCCAACATCTGAAGCGAGCAAGGCCAGATTTTCAGTTTTCCTGTGGCAGGTACAAACTGACAACATGCCACCAGCACGTGATGTTTCACACCTAATCTTTAAGAGTGGTAAACTAAGAGATGCAGGACACAGGGGGCTCAGGGCCCCAAGAAGACAAACTTTTAAAGTTGGATTAACCTCTAGTGCCTCTGAAGAGTCAGAATCGTTTCTGTTGATTTCCATTAGGCAGTATGCTTAGCATTACTGTTTCCTAAATACTTTATGTCATAATATTTACCTTTTATGGCTCTGTATCTCATGCCTTCCTGCCCCAGGAATGACAGACGTGTAGTTTTGGTTTTGACAGTAAAACATGAATTTTAAATGAGAGAGGACAGGGAGAAGCTTGTGTTGTCCTTACTAGTGAGGTGATTTTTAATAGGGCTGCTTCTGCTCCTCAAACTGAAAACTGCTTTGTGGAAATGAGTGTCTGTTTCCATGCACACTGTGCAGAAACCCTGATTTCCTCCCTGCCACAGCCAATCTCTAGCCAAAGCTGCCCATCAGTTCTTGAGTGGAAACCTGTGACTAGAGTCCATTTTGTCTGCTGTAGTTGAAGTCAGGCTCCTCAATCTCAGTTTCTGTTATGTCTGAGATTTTGGAGTGTGTCCTTCCTATTTCTTCCAGGGCACAGGCCAGGGAGTCAAGGTCACCATCATGTTGATGTCGGGCTTCCCAGAGGTCCAGGATGACGGCAGATGGACTGCTCTGTGTAGCAAAATAGGAGAGATTCCTAAAAGGAGGGGAAAAAAAGATGACACAAGGAGGATGAGGAACAGTATTTACTGTAGCTACCATGACAGTGAAAGTGCCCTCTTGTGCCTGGCGCTGCAGATATGTTTGAGAACCAAGAAACCTTCAGCAAGATGGGACACACCAGTGCATTCATTCTTCCTAATGTCCCTTGCTCAGTTTAGCAGGAGAACGAACAAGGGACTTGTATATCCTGAGGTACATAAATGCTGGCCAGCGGTACCGGTTCAGGAGAGCATCATTAGTGAACCTCGCGAGGGTCTGTCACACAGAGGAATGCTGTAACTTAAATTGATGCTTGTGATTGATTATCTGAAGAGGAGACTTCTCTTAATGTGCCAATTTCTATTTTATTAATATGTAGTTTTAGGACTTTGCAGGGGTGATACAAAGAATTTGGTAAAACAAAGTGTTTATCTTAACCACATTATGGTACAGCTCCTCCTATTTATGGGCTTTGGACAATCAAAAATATTTCTGTGAGCATGCTGCCTCCACCCATTCAATTTAGACAAGTAAGAAAAGCAATACAAGTAGTAAATTTTTTTTTTCAGTACTTTTCAGTTTTAATAATCATATTACTCCTAACAGTAGAGTAGGAATTTCTTTTTAAATATGCCTTTTCCTTTAAAAAAATAATCCGCAAAATGTGTAATTCATTTTGGAATCCAAATCACAGAGGTAGAAGGGGGCACGGGAGGGGGGTTTCAGAGGAGAAAACAGCTTCTCTCCTTAGCAGCTACTGGAATGTCTGAACTACAGCTTATCCCTGAGAGTGTGTGAATTACTATGCACACATCTTTAATACCAGCAAACAAACAAAGAAAACCTCAACAGCAGCAGATTATTCCCATTGCATATGTAAATGTTCACCTTTCCAAACAGCCTTCGATTACCTGTTAATGCTGTTTTTCTGTGCTAGCATCTGCCAGTCTTTGCCTTTGGCGTTGGGTGTGTCAAAGGTGGCACAGATTCGCTGTCTGATAGAGAAGGGGATTTTGAACGCCTTCGGACCCAGCTGGGCAGGGAAGTTGCTGTCATCGTGTGTGAAGAAAGTGAAGGTGTCTCTTTCATTCTGCACAAAATAGAAAAGCAGAGCAGTTAGTGAGGGCATAAAAAGCACAAAGGCACATGTGTTTCTAGATCTTTAATTGCTGAAGTAATATGGACAAGTTCATTTCTCATTTGTGTTTTCTTTTAAAAACACCTACATTCCCTAAGTACCTCAGTTCTTCCATATTAAAAATCTCTTTGTATTCCAGGTCCTTTTGTAGATCTGGCCCGTTCTTTTGCTATGAAATGCTGCCAGTCTCGTGTAACAGTCACATTTCCATGCATTATTCGTTTCGGTGCAGCGCAACATAAATATTAAATAACAATGCTGCTATAGTCTCTTCATATAACATTTATGACATCCCCAAAGTCAGCCGTGAAAAGTAATAGGGGTGCTGTAGATCTATTGCATGGTCTGACCGCTTACATTAAACGTGCAGAGCAACAGTAGATTTTCATACCCTGCACGTGTGAGATAAGCAGTTGGTACCCGGTTAGTTCAGGACACTTGTAAAGCAATGAGCATTTCAAGTATTCAGTTGTTAATTTATCTATTTACTTTACAATCAAATTATCCTCACTCTTCAATCACTTTTTGACATAGGCACGAGAAAGCCCTTCCATAGCAGAGTTCCATTTGAAGGCAGAATTGTAACATGCTCTGGGGACCTGGGGATAGATACGGCCATTTGAAATAAAGTAAGAGGGGGGGAAAAAGCAGCAGCAACACTGTAGTGAGATATATAGAGAATGACAGAAGTTTTTTGTGAGATAACAAAGAACTGGAAAAATGCCTGGCTTATTCTGAGGATGTTTTCATACAGAAGGTGGTTGTGGTTTTCTTGTTTAGTTGCTGCATTGTCTGCACAGTGCATTTAGCAATGGCCGTGTATCTTTCATCCAGAATTAATTAACAAAGATGCTCACTAGGTGAAAAACGGATGCTGAAGTTTTCATCTAGGACACTGATTTCTGCTGGAGATGGAATCTGTAAGGCCCTGCATACTTGTTAGTTTTGAACAGGGCATAAGAAACTACAGAGAGAGGACAGAAGTGGGGAGGAATCACGTCACAAAAAGGAGGGAGAACACTGTACCTCGAGGATGGATGTCTGGATCTGCAGGATTTGCTCGTGGCCCTTGACCTGTCGGACGCAGATCTTGCAGGAGAGCTGGGTGGTCGCGGGCGTGTAGCGCTCCAGGGAGAAGGCGCAGTGCAGCGGCTTGGGGCTGCCGCACCACACGCGAGAGAACGGCACCTCCTGCCAGAGGAGCGGGCCCACGGGCATGGGGAGCGGGGCGAGAGGGACAGAGAGAGAGGAGTTGTGACAATCACAGAGCAGGAGGAAAAGCCTTATTTTTTCTCTGCAATGCGTTTTTACTAAAGCCCTACAAACGCAAAGTAGGACAGAGCTAATAAATGATGATTCATTTGGTAAATACGAAGATGTTACATTTACTGAAAGCTTAGATTTCATTCAGTGACACAAATGATGAGACACTCTCATCTAAAATGACTTTACTTACTCCTCCCAGGCAGGGATCAGAACTCTAATGTGTGATTAGGTTGCGATCTTTTCTGTGTCACTGAAGAAGTGAGCCCTGCACCGGTGATCTGGGAACACACAACTTCAGAGATCAGCATCACCCCATACGTGACAGTACAGTCAAGACTAAACTAGGGCGAGTAGCACTGCACTCCAAGCAGTTTACTGCTTCTGAAGTGTCTCGGGCTGGCTGTAATGATGCACTAAGTGATAACGATAAGCTCTGCATTTAGATCCTGAGTTGGTAGCCGTAGCAAGATACCAACAGTGATAAAGAAAACATTAGCAAAATATTAGAAGTGGAGCAACTGTAATTAGATTTTTCCAGAGTAATCATCTCTGCTTTCATTCAGAGTGGAAGAATCACTCAGCTGAAAAGAACGATATGAAACGTAAAGCAGGGCAGCAAAGCATGCTGGAAGGATGAGCGTTTAAAGCATGCCAGAAATGCTTTCCGTTTTATTCTCCCTTTATAGTTAAGTTCCTAGCAGACAGAGGGAATGTAAATCATCACATAGCTACAGACAGACACTGGATCCTCCAAGAGACTCAGGGTGCTAGGAAGACAGCTGCTTTTAACCTCCAAAGGTGCCCACAGGGCTTCTTAACATGCCTGTCACAGCCTCTTCCTGCTCTAACACCCAGCCCGTTTTCAAGGGTTCCCCCTAGTTACTTGTGAGCCTGGTGGGAAGGATGCCAAGTGCTCAGCATCTGCTCTGCACGATGGCCAGGACAAACAAACGCACTTAGCATAGTCTGGAGAAAAGCTGACTACCACCTGCCATTAACTGCTTTTATGCCACAGTTTCACATGATTTATTCATCTCTTCAAGCCCTAAAGCAGGATCTTTACTTATCTGAGAAATCATTAACATAAATCTTTCCTCATCGTACTCTCTGATAATGGTTTCATTTGGAGGACCGAACAGGCAGTTACGGAATAGACTCTTCCCAGTAGTTCTTGGCAACCAGAACAGCCAGCTTGTTTTTAAAGTGTGCTATGCAGGAGAGAAAACAAGTAAACACTGGGAGAAACTCCACGTGAAGAAATAGACTCTTTACTGTATAAAAAAACTGGAATCAAACCAGAGCTGTCAACAGAGTTGGGCCATTCCACTAAACATTTCAGGGAGAGGGAATACAAAGCCAGTGTAAGTTGTGCTGCAGTTTCTGTTAGATTCTCAGCTGGCCAAGTCACCCAAACTGTACTCAGTTATGAAGTGTAAATATGTATTTGGTTCCCTATCAGCACCATGTCAGACCCCTCTGTCAGCAGAGGTTGTGCACGTGTTTGTTTTCAACCCTGAGTGGCTGCTGAGAGCAGGGTCAGCATTCCTTGCTGGGTTAGGGCTCCCCCACCTGACTCTCTCTTTTTGTTTGTTTGTTTGTATCTTGCAAAATAAATGTAACAGTTACTTTGGACTGTGACATTTGTGTTGGATCCAGAAAAGTGAGGTCCTCGCAACACGTGGAGATTAATAGGGAGAGATCTGCATTGGCTGTCACGCCTTCTTTTAACAGCACCTTGCCCTTCAGGCTGGACTGGAAACTCTGGACTGCTACTTGCCAACAGAAAACAAAAATACTCGAGTTTAATATACCATGAGTACTATTTTTATCCATAGAAGTTGAACACAGCATTAAGTGCTGAACAGCACACAAAGTATTTTGAGGCCTCTGAGTCCCTCTCAGAACTTTGCACGCACCAGGGACTCACAACCAGAAAAGGAGGTAATGCCCCAAAGAAATCCTAACTCTGCAGAAGTAATCCTCCCCAGAGAAACATGGAGGCTAGGGTAGCAAAACCTCTTACTCTGGTTACCAGTGAAGTTGTTTGCAGACCATTGTCTTGCCTGGGGTATTCTTACTTCCTCCAAATTCAAATGTACACGGATAAAATTGACAAGTACCTGACATGCAGTAAATGGTTTAATTCTCCAAAGGAAAGGAGGGATATCAAGGACAGAAATCTGAAGACTGAAGGTATTCCCTCTGAAATGCAAAAGTTTTGGTTCCTCCAATAACTGTCCTCCTTGCAGTCTTTCATCCAAAACAACTTCCTGCAACAGCAAAGGAGGAAAGAATTTTTTCAGTATTGGGAACAAATACAAAATCTAATGAAAATTCTGCTCTCCAGGAAGGTGCCTTGTTCACCCACAGCACGTCAGGGCACAGCAGAGCAGTATTTCTCTCATGGGCCAGCTGATGGGTGTTGGCATTTACAGCTCACCACCGTTAGAAGCATGGATTGGGCTCTGTCAGCTCTATTTCCCTGTATACAATGATGGTACTTGTGACATTGAATTTTCTTTTGGGTACCTCAGCATCAATACTCACATAATTTCAGACTGGGAGCACGGTACTTGAAAGGAAACTTTAAAGGGTACTGCAACCCCATAGTGGCTGTCTTCACCTTTCAGGTCAAGGCCAGCCAGTTTTCTTTTTTACTGCAAGTTACTCAAGTTTGATTGTTACTATTTTATTGCATCCCACAGGATCGCTGTTACAAAGGAGAAGTTTAGCAGCTGCTCATTAACCCAGAGTGCTCCTCAACAGCATGAAGAGGGAAGGCAAGACTCCATCAGCCCATTTCCAGGTAACGCTGTTTTCCTCCAAAGAGGAAAATGGAACCAGGTTGAACTGTGACATCATTGTAATTTCATCCTGCATCTGTCTGGAATAACACAACTCTCCTCAGTATTTTAATTAAGCCTTTGAATAAAAAACTCCTACAGGTTGTGTCTGGTATTCCTTAAACACTTGCCATACAAAGCTCAGGGAGACAGTCACTTAACGGACTAAAAGGAAGACAGGTAACACAAGACATGCCTGGTGAAGAGTCTGCTCTGTTACAGATTACATTGACAGCAGGTTTGGTGAGAAAGTGCTCTCAGGACTTTAAAGAGCACTGAAGGAAACACACCAAGTGTACACAGAGAAAATGCTTCAGTTCCACTTCTCCTTTCTTGGACATTTTCAGAATCACTGGACAAGACCCTGAGCAACCTTGGAAAGGCTGAGGTGGAGCAGGAATTTGCACTACAGCCCCCTAGAGGTGTGTTCCAACCTACTTTCTTTGTATCATTCTGTGAATTTAAAACATAAAATCACCCCTGCCTGTACATACATCACTGTACTGTTACAGTAAAAATACTGTTGGGGAAGAAAAGCTTTAAAGTCTTTAGAAGCCAGCTAGCAAGCAGTCTTTCACAATACCTCTTTATCCACAGAAATGATATCAAATCTGTATATATCTGTGTACATCGGTGTTTATCAGTAGCAAAGTTACTGCTAAAAGAGCTGCTGGAATCATCGTGACCTTCTGAAACTGTAATGAGCTTTCTGAAACTGTAATAATGGATTTTGATTAGAAACCAGTTACAGACATTCCGTGTGTTTTAACTCCTGATGGCTGGGGGCATATGAAGGAAAGAATAAGAAGAGAGACTTTAGTTTCTGATTTTCAACTGCAAAGGAAGGAGCTCATTTTGTAACTATTTTCAAAATTCCCTGAGCATGCTGGAATTTTTTGACAATGTGCTGCAGTTAGATAGACAGTGCTCTACCTTTAATAATGCACAGGGGCGTTAGTGCCACCAGCATCAGCAGGACTATGGCAAAATACACAGTGCAGAGGACTCGGTTCTCTTGTGCTTTGAGAGCCAGGAGTTTCCCAACACACCAGGTAACTTTTCACCCAGGGACACAGCGAAAAATCAAGGAACTCTGTATGTTTTCTAGGACTGCAGTGTAAAGGGTTAGCAGTGTCAAACAGAACTTTGTACGCCCAACTCTGATACTTTATAAAAGAAGTAACACAGCTGTATTTTCCATGTTCACCACTTAACATTTACACTAGCACGAAGATGATGCAGCGTGCTTTTAAGGGAGTTATCATTTCATAAATATACAGTTGTCTCATTATGTACAAACACCCTGTTCTAATTTCTGTGAATGCAGAAAAGTGGTAATTATTCTTATAACAATTTTCTACAGACTCATCCAGGAAAATACCGGTAGCCCCCCAATTGTGTGTTATAAAGGGTCTAATTACAAAGCTATTGTAAGTCTTCAACAATCCTTTCAGCGGCTTTGCTTTTATTAGAAGCACAGAGACATTAGTGTGTGCTTCATTAAGATTCATGTTTCTCTTCTGTATGATAGGAGAAGGAAGCAAAAATTCATCTGTCACAACTGTCTTCATTTCAGCTCCCCAAAGAAAACCATTTTGTTAAAGCTTCTGAGTTCACTAAAGCTGCAAAAGCCAGCGAAATTCATTGTTTTGTCTTGGAATACCACATACAAAACTCATGCTAATTTTAATTGCCACTTGGGGATTGTTCTGTGGATATTTATTTTTAAAGGGGAAATGCACGATGACAACTGAATCTTTGTTTAAAAAGCTGGCGAGGCAATCTCAAACCGTAAACAGGAGAGGCAATCCTGAAGAGATCGATGGCAGAGTGAGGGTAGTGAGAGTGGTGAGCACCACACATCACCTGATCACCACTTCCAGTCTCTGCTCGGAGTGGAGCAGCCCTGGCTCCAGAAGCCCGCAGGCTCTGCCTGTGCCAGGCAGGAGCCACAGCGCCGAGCCCTGTGCCATCTTAACCACGGCTACGGGATTTCTGCTTAGACTAAAATGTGGGCAGAGGGGGTTTCCACCTGCCTGGCAATAAATGAGAAGACAGCGTGGCTGTCCTGAAGTTTTTGCAGTGTAAATCCACAAGTGAAGCAACTGTGCAAAGAAATTAAGGGACTTACTCCAAGTCATGCAGCAGTGGCATAAAGGAAACACAGTTTTCTCCCTCCTTTCAGTTCTGGACTACTGCTGTTGGCCGGGGACCACCCCCAGGAATAAAGGAATGTTAATATTCTATGGAAAAAGAACCAAAGCCAAATGAGTGAAGTGAAACCATTTACCTGAAATGCACAAGGTGTGTTATCCATACAATAAACTCTCAGATTGTAATCCAGAGAATTGCAAGACAGGCAGCCAAAAACCGCTACTTTCAGCTGTCGAACGGCACAGTCAGAGATGGGTTCTCCAATAAGAGCATAAGTTCCAAAGCTGTTTAAGAGAATGTGACAGGCATAAGGATCCAACAGGCAGTAGCAAGAAGTAGTTTCCTCTTCCACAGACATCACTTCCTGCAAAATGAAATTCAGGTTAAAAAAAAAATAAAATCATAAAATCAATAGGCCTTGACTATAGGAGTCATGACATTATGTGTTTATTTGTATACAACTGGAATGGGAAGTATTTCTGAGAGCCAGTCTGCACACTCTTTGCTCATGTTGACCTCAGGGGAGGGAGAAGGTAGAGACCACCCCTAGAAGTAAATACTCCCCATCTAGCCCTGAGGCAGCAATCGGATTTATGGCAATACATTGTGCAGAATTCAGCGTGTACAGCATACAATGATGATGCATAAGCATTCTAAAATCTTTTTTTCACATGCTCTTGACTTTCTAGCTGTTTTTTTTCCAATGTCAAACTAAGAAATTACCTTGAAGATTAAAGTCAATAAGCAAACCTTGAACAACAGTTGGTATTTTGAGTTCCCTTTCAGAACATCCATTACAGTTACATTTACCTTCATCAAAAAACTACCTATCCCACTCTTTTGCCTTTCATGCTTAGTTCTGTGTTACAGCATCATTAGATGAGGTCTTTGAGCAGTCTGCAGTCTGGTGTTACACTCCTCATTAATTCCAGGGTGTTTGTAACTGATGGAGCTAAGTATTGAGTGCATCTAAAGTAGGAAAACTGAGGGGAACTTTAAATGGTTTAAATGAGAGCAACAAACAATAAAGTGGTTTAAAGGAGGGAAAGCACAGTTAGTGTATTGTTAGTAGGTGTTTCCATCGTTAGCACAACCTTTCAAGTGGGAGCAGGAGACTAAACTTACCTCCCACTTTCCCTGCTGGGTCTTTTTTTTCAAGTGAATGTTCCAGTGCTCTGAACTGACTTCTGCGCAGTGTGGTATCGTCAGGGCAAAGGGAGTGCTGACAGACACGTCCGAGGGCCCACACGTTACTTCTGGTCCCAGAAGAACATCGGTGCCTTCTGGCTGTAGGCTTTGTGTTGGGGAAAAGAACAACGTCTGTCAGGCTGTTTTTAAGAAGGAGTGAAACCAGTTCTGCAGAGTGGTTCTGCACGTCCCTCTGAGATCTTCCATCCACACCTTCAAACCAGGTCCTAATTCTGAACTCCCTGCATGGCAGTGCTGCCTGCAGCTGCTGGAAAACTCTGGTTCATTCCACCCAGCTCCGAGGGGTGAGAGACACAGCACCCTGCCTCAACGGTGTGAAGGAAAGGGCTGGGGTTTGTGTGTGTGTCTTTGCTTTTGTCTCACTTTAGAGAATTTCACTTCAAAGAAGAAGGAAGAAGTTCCCTTGTGATAATATTTGGTTTGCTACCTCTGCTGCTGCCCCCCCCCCCCCCCCCCCCAAAAAAAAAAGGAAAACAGTAGGCAAAATTTGCAGCTTAGTTTTAATTAACCTATTTTAATTCATTTCTGCAGAACCCTTGCAGATAAAACAGCTGGGTTTTCTTTCTTCCTCCCTTTTACATATCTTAATCTTTCATTGAAAATGATCAAAAACCCCTGGCAGCAGATGGGGATGGAATATGAAAGTTTTCACAAAGGAGTTCAGATATCAGAGGAGAAAAAAAAAAACAGATTTCACTTTAAATTTTGAAATATATTTCTAGGCTTTAAAATTTATATGCAGCTTTTTATCCTTCAGTTCTTAAAGCAAAATTTCAGCCATCATTTGGCTCGAAGTTACTGTAAGTAAATATTTACTGTATATGCAGTTTTCTTCTTTCCACATCTCCTCGGATACCCTACTAATTGTTCAGTGCTCTTAGCTGAATGCATAGTCAAGCTCATTCTCCCTGTCATTTACACAGCTACAGCACACGTCCCAACAGTGCGGTCACACCAGCAACAGGGAAGATGGAGTGACTACTGCACATTCCACCCCCTAGACAGAGCTGACGAGAAGCCCATTAAATGAGACGGTTGCACAGGTTCTGGAGGCAGGTGTGGGGGTTTTCATGTGCTTCTTACCTGGACTCCTTCTGAGTGATGGCAAGGTAGATTTCCCATGAGCTCTCCTCAGGAATAGCCCCATGTGGTATCAACAGACTGACTCCTACAAAAGAGCAGAGGCAGAACTTACCTTTGGAAAGGCACTGTTTAGCTATCTTAGAGCCTGGAATTATATGGACTCGGGCCTCAAAACTTCCTCCAACAGAGCTCTTCAGGAGATGACTTCCCATTGGTTTGTGTTACTAAATGACTCTGGATTCATAGTCTAGATGTGACCGAAGGCTTCTCTTCATCCTTGGGTACAGGCAGACTTTTTGGTCTACTTCACATCTTACACAAAAGGGAATAAATTATGGAAGCAAAAGGTACTATCAGCTAATTACTGAAGGCTTCCAGCAAGAGTGGTTTGTACTCCCAGTCATTTTGATGGCCTTGTCACCCTGATGAGCTTTTATCTGATGCAGCAACATAACAATCTTTTTGAGTTCCCTATGTAATTGTTATTTTCCTGTTTGTTTTTTGGGGTTTTTTTTTTTTTTTTTTTAATAATACAGTCAAAGCACATGTGAGCCTCAGCTACGTAGTGACATGATTGCTTTTACAATTGGCTAGCCAATTTGATCTTAAATAGCCAGAAAAGAAGCACATAAATTGCAAGCGGACCAAATATGTATTAAACTAATCTAATTGATGGGACTGTAATTGTATAAAGTAGCTAAATACATAGAATGAGGGACCTCTGCACTTATGGCTTATCTGATTTAGTGCCTCTGCCTTTGTAATCTTCATTCACACCAGAACAATCTGTGACTTAATGAATATATCCCATGTGTTGTGCACGACTGTACACTAAATACTGCCTCCCTGAATTACAGACTGTTATCGGTCTTCTCTAAATACCCACCACATTTCTTATGGTAACCTTTAAAGTACCCATTTCATAAAACATGAAGGCTCAAGCTCTAAATCCTTCACTTCAACTAGATACTAAGCGGTAGAGTCAAATGAAAACAAATCAATATCAGCAGAGATTGACAGACATCCTCTTAACTAGCCATGGTGGTATTCAGCTACTTCAGATACGTTTGCCACTTTGAAGAGGAAAGGATCCAACATAAGGCATTTTATTCAGCAGGGTATGAACACAGTGACGTAGTGCAACATACTGCAGGACTGCGAGTTTAACATTGGGTTTTGATTCTGTTTTGGTGCCATATGTTCTCTACTAATGTAACAAACAATGTCCTATGTCTAAAATACGTCTCACAAAACTCTCAAGTCACAAACCAAACTCTACTTCTTAGACAATGCAAATTGAGCGTCTCTGCCACCGTGTTTCAGCACACAGCCCAGCCTGGAAATACCAGTTGATGGTGAAGTGCCCCACTATGGAAATCTGTAAGCTATTAAGGTAAAAGAAACTGAAAACCAGCAAGCCAGGAGTAAATGCTAATGAAAGCTGCACTAGAGTTCTCATCGAGCTTGGAAGCTGTTCTCCAGAGATGCCTGTTTGTTATGAGCCGCAGACTTCAGCAACGTAACGCAGCCCGACAGTGCTGGCGCAGTCAGATGGTGATGTGCGTAGATCCCGCTTTGAATATGACCCCATTATATAAGATGCTGATCCAATAGCGACCTCCTTCCTGGGGAGCCCTTCTTTGGGATCAGGATCCGAGTAAGCAACAGCTTTGATTAATATGACTTTCATGCTAAAGACATCAAGAGACGCAG
This sequence comes from Megaceryle maxima, assembly GCA_024605025.1. Taxonomy (NCBI): domain Eukaryota; kingdom Metazoa; phylum Chordata; class Aves; order Coraciiformes; family Cerylidae; genus Megaceryle; species Megaceryle maxima. The sequence goes on along the minus strand of JANHGN010021260.1, from coordinate 97,442 downwards.
TAGTTTATAACAGTTCAAATAGGCATAATGCCTCCTGACTGCTCATCCCAAGCTTTCTTCTGATCAGTCGTCTCCTGTGTGGGCACATGCTCTACTTCTCAAAATCTGCATTCCTAAAATTTGCCCCTACTTTTTCTTTTCTTTCCTTTTTAGTCGGAGAACACTGCATCAGGCAAAATCAGTTTAATCTAAAATTGCTTTATCTGCTTCTAACGAGAAAGGATCTACCTACCCGTGTTGGGAACCACTAAACGGCCACCCAGGTGTCCAAAAATGGCTGTCGTCTTCAGCTCGCTTGCTGTGGAAAGAGAAGCCAGGTTCTGAATATAAGTAGCCTTGTTTCTGGCTTGTATTGTACCAAAAGCTCTGTTATTCCCATGAGGAAAAGTTCCAGAATGTGCCTTCCCGTGATACTCGGCCCTCTCGGTCACCCCCAGGGACACCATGAACGAACTCTGGACTTTGACTTTGATGTCAGACAGCGGGTTGAAGAGCGATGACTCTGTCATTAGCTCCTTGTCCATGGGATCCTGCAGGCAGATGGGGCCACTGTATGTCCTGCTCACTGTCAGGTCCGGCTGCATGGAGGAGTTCAACAGCAGGGAGTTACCTGGTCGAAGGAGCAGATCAGGGCCTTAGTTCCTGCATTAAGAAACTACTCCAGAAACATCTTTCTGGCCTCCCCCCCCATCTCCTTTTCCTGTCATCTTCCTGATACTCTGAGCTCAAAATCACATAAGGTGCTGTTAAAGAACAGATGAAATGATGCAACAGATCTAACAGGTACTTGATCATTAGATTTTTGACACTTCAGGCAACTCCAGAGTGCATGAATCCAAGAAGGAACTTCTTTTTTGTTTGGGATTCAAGTGCCTTTCTCCTTTGTTTCTTTTCTTTTTTTTTTTTTTTCCCCAACATTAAAACCCATTGGGTGAAAACACATCATCCTGCAGACATATTCTGTGAGCTTACACAAAACCAGAGCTTCATGCCTGAGGGAAACTGTGTTGAAAAGAATGCGGGACAAGAGCAATATAGGGAAAAATGCCACAGTTACTCATTTAGGAGCATTTCAGCTCAGAAAACACTCTGAAAAAAAGATAAGGAATGGAAAGATTTAGGGCCTGAATCCTTCAGCTGGTCTGATCCTTTGTTTGTTTTGAGTTGGGTTTTTGGTTGGTTGGTTTTTAGTAAATGAGTTTTCCGTAGTATCGAACTTTCTGGAAATTATCTGTACTGTGCCTTTGAAAATCTGATGACTTTAAGGAACTGTGGGTTGGGTTGCTAAAGATGTTTCTCCAAAGAATAAAATTTGGATCACACAAACGCTCTTATTTAAAAAACCCACAGACGGAGAACCCAAAGTAACTGAAGCTGAACTAACAGCATCCTGGCATAAGAGAAACTGGTGCATTCAGATAGGTTCAGAGTGTCCAGAACGAATGTTTTTGAAATGACAAGTCAAACAAACAATTCCCCAGCCTCAAAACAAGACTTTCACGGCAAACCAAAGAACAAAGGAAAACGTTGCTGTTTGAGGCAGTCATTGAGAATTACAACTCTAACAAAAGGCTGGGATTTTTAAATTAATGAGTAAATATCCTTCAAACATCCTTGTCCACCAAGCCCTTTTTCCAATTACTTGCAATTCATGCTTGTTGAGGAATGTCTCCCAGAAAATAAAGTAACTGTAAAAACAACTCCAAAAAAAAAACCCAAACAAAACCCACAACAAAAGAACAAACCCTCCAACATATTTCACTTCTCCAAAGAGAGAGGGGAGGTGGGGATACTTTCACACCCCCCCAACACACCGCCCCCAGCGAGGCAGGTCACTGTGTTACAGTGTCAGTACAGAATTAAAGAAAGACATTATGTTAAAGTAACCACAATTTCTATTCCTCCCCAGCTCTCCCTCAAAGGGAATAATATTCTGGAAAACATCTGAGTGCTGCTTTTAGTATAAAAGTAAATATTTCTTCCATATTGTATTGGTGCCTTTCTGAACGTTTGGGGTTTTTTTTCATTAATACAGGTTTACACACATTTGTTTCCCACAGACCTCAGAATGGGGATGTTTGCATGCTAACAGCAGCTGATAAAAACACTTAAAGTTGGGTTTCTCAAATTACCAGTAAAAAACCCAGCACTTTTATTGGAGTAAAGAAAATAGATGATCTGTAGCTGAGTAGGAAGTACAGGCACGCTTTCTGGGTTTGCTTTGGTTGAGTTTTTTCTAAGTCACACATGTCAGCGTAGAAGCTCGTGACAGCATTTCTAAAGCACTCAGTGTGGTCGAGAAAGATGATGCCTGTGTCCAGGTTGCCATGACAGACCAGGAGCAGGGACAGTAAGAGACAGGTAGGTCCTTGTCCTGCAGTCACCCTTCACAGGCTTCCAACACATCTGCTCAGCAGTGAGCTAGAAACGCCCTCCCACAGCCAGTCACTATGAGCTCAGTATCTCTTTGCAGTAGGAGCTCTGGAGAGAAGAAAATGAAATCACAACACTAACCTTGTCTGACTGTTTTAAAATTAAATGTCTGGAAGCCTCCTGTCAGTGCAGATGAATCAATCACATCCACGCCGTACTCACTCTGACTCCGTCTGTAAAGGGTGACGCCAACGACCAGCACAGCTACAGCAATGACTGCTGCTCCCAGGCCAGAGTACAAGGCAATGTCACTGGCAGTCTCGATATCTGAAAGGAGAAAAAGTGAGTACTGAGTCAGCAACGCTCACAGAAACCTGCTGGCCAGTGCTGGCTGGTCCTGAGGAAAGAGCATTATGTGAGGCCACGGCCACGTGGCCAGGAAGGTAGAACTTCGGTCACAGATGTGGAGCAGATCATAGCAGGTCACTGAAAAGCAAGTATTTGAAAGCCAATTTCACTCCATATGGGAGAGCTTATGTTGTGTTAGGGATTGCATCATGGTCTTAACAGTCTTTTAAAATGGGAGAGGGGGACTGGTAGAGTCAGCAGCAGAGCACTTCCCCCTGAGCCCGCGCCCAGCGCGATACGCTGGAGATCATCCACGTAGGGACACGCAGCCCTTCGAGGGAGGACATGGAACAACTGCAGCTGGGCATGGAACAACTCCACCTATTGCCAGCTTCCAAGGACATGGAAGTTTTAGGTTTGAATTCTGGAGCTAATCCAGGGGGTCATGAATCCTTCAAAAAAAAAAAAAAAAACCAAAAACCTTAGTAAAAATCTTCCCTCCCCCTGTCTTCAACTTTTGTGTGAGCTTCAGTATAAGAACAGCCCACAGCTCGGAGTGGGGGGACAAAGAGATCCCACAGACCTTCTCAGACTCCCACAAGCATCTTCCGTCTTCAAAAACAGGTTGGAAAGCAAACCTTTGCTGTGATCACACCCATGCATTAAGCTTACAACCAAGTTTTCTAAGACTGCAAACTTTAACAGCAGTGAAAAAAGAATTCATTGCTTTGAAAGAACGAATCCAACTGAAACCTGCAATATTATGTAATTGAATTATCCAGTCCCGCTATTCTGGGATTTGGGACGACGTACCATGAAATTATATTACTTGGCAAGTACACTCAGTGGGTCCTTAGACAGCTGCCTTAATGCCAGACTCCAGCTTAGAGGAAGAGATAACGGTGTATGCACCCTATACATCAGCAGTTACCCTGCTGGGCGGTGCTTCTGCTGTCAAGCGACAGATCCGCGATACATTTATTTATTTTCATTTCTCTGTAACAAAGGATGGTGACAGAGTGACTAGGGACTCCTGACTGCCCACTATCAGTAAAGCTGCAGCCTACAGAAATAGGGTAGGAAGTTAAATTCAGCATTTAATAAATACTCAATTACTGAAATTACTTAATTAGGATTTGGGAGGAGGCTTCTGCTGTGCATCTGTTTTTCTGCAGAAAAGTCAGATAACTTCATCTGAGCTGGCTTTTTAAAATGGAACATGGAACTTCAGACCATGGAGATGAAGGAAATGAGCACCTACGGGCAGCACCAGAACCGCTCATTCCCCTGGCGCACCAGTTCCTTAGGCAAACGAAGCGTCTGACACCAACAGCACAAGCAGCTGAACTTCTCGGGAAGGCAACGGCAGCTGCCAAAGGCAAGGGCTGAGAACCGGCTGTTCTCTGCCAGCAGCAAGGAAACCGAGTACGCAGGCGGCACTGAGAGAGGGCTGGAGCACATGGCAGGGGTGCTGTGAGCAAGGCGAGGAGCTGATGTTTTACTTGGGTAGTTGAGTCAAAAGTAAAACAGTTTGCTCGAGTGTCCTTAATAGAAAACGCTCTTTCCATCCCCATTCTCCAGCTGTTGCCAGTCAGCTCCGAACGCAACATTCCAGCATCCCATTGCACCCAAAATAAACGTTTTGCTGACTTAATTTTTGCGGGCAATTAGTACGAGGAGTAAGCCAAGAGAAGGCAAGTGGTATTTAGGATATCAGTAATTGTTTCTAAAGAAATACTGCTTTTGTCAAGTAATTTTAATCTCTTCACCCTTCTACCTTTTCTTGTGGATAATTTCTGTTATGGGAGACTAGAAATTAAAGAAAAGAGAAAAGCATGGCAAATGTGGGGAATGGGGTAATTTTCTGCTTTTGTTTTTTCCCAGAGGGGAACAAAGTGAAAAAACCAAACAAACTAAAAAAGAAACATTTATAGTCAGCCAATTACTATTTAATGAACTGCATCCTCCCAGCCCAGAGGAGGCAGGGACTCTGGTAAAGCACTGCGGTTTTTATACATTTCAGTTACAGGATACATGTTTGTGGTAACTGTAGCCTGTATTTCACTCCACCTCCTGACACTGTTACACAACATTTATTGAAAGCACATTTGATGGTAATGAAGTTTCTATTAACTATGATTAAGTTTCATAAAGCACCTGAAGATAATTTAAGATGTGCAGGAGCAGAAAATGAAACATTTGGTTTAGTACATTAGGAAACATAATTGATTAAATTATCTCATTTACAGTAAGTGCTTTCCAGGAGCTGTGCAGGGCAGACATTTCCCCCCATCCGCCCTCGACTTTGTGGGGAGGTTTGGGAGGCTCTTCCAGCTTCCCATCCTCCCCCAGTTTCCATCACTCTCACTTTTGGTACCCCTTAGCTACTCGAGGCCCATTTCGTCAGCCAGCCAGTCTTTGAGAGCAAGGATCAAAAGTCAGAGAATCATGTAAGAGGTTATTTAGTAGAACAGGTTGTTTCTCAATTATCTCCATAATTGACTTTGATTTTGCCTCACTGATGATTCATGCCATCCTAACTTGGTTCCTGTGTCACTGAACGGCAACAAGCTGTATTACATGTTTCTAACCCCACAGCTAGAAAGAAATCCTTTAATTCTCTGAGGTATCTTGTATGCTAAAAATCAATTCCGTTACAGTTACTTTTTTAATAAATCAGAAAATAAACCGATTTGGCTGATACTCTTTCAAGAATCTCTAATTAAATGGGAACCACACACATAAACAAACAAAAACGTATCAATTGCCTGGGCTAAGTTATGACACAGACCAACTGTACGTGACAAATCAGGAGATGATTCCAGCGAGACAAAATTTAAAAGGCTTAAAGCAGCCAAGGCAACCACAGCACATTTTTGAGCTACCTAAATTTGATTTTAGGTCTCCTTAGAAATACTTAAGATCTGGAAATGCGAAGGAGCAATATTCTCATGCAAGCTTCCTACGCATTCAGAAGGTTTACTGGGAGGAGCTGGGTGGCGGTCGTGCTCCCTACGTAACCGCACCCTGCTCACAACAGAGCTTTTAAAAAGCCAAAGACCCTTCTCTCACCAGGGGCTGGAGCCAGCGCGGGCAGGAACTGCGTGCTCACTAACTCCTGAGTGCAGGACAGAAACTCCCAGAGCAGCCTACCAACAACACCTCTCCGCTCCTTACAGGGCAATGCATAAAAACCCCTTCACCTGGGGGTAAAGGAAGGCTGAAGGGAGCTGAACAGGATCAACCTGAGCCAGCAGTGGAACCAGATCTGAACTGAGAAAGCCCAACTCCTGGATTACTTTCTTTTTTTCTAATTACAAGTCCTCAAGAGACGTAGTTCAAGCGAAGCACACCTGTAGAAAGGGCTCCCAGTCAGACACAAACGACTGAAGAACGCTCGCTTTTGGGAGTTCAGTGTAAAACCTACGATCACAAAGTCGCTAAGAAGATGCTTTCAGTAGACGTGAAAGCCTTTCACATAACCTCCGGTTTTAGTTAGCTCCTAAACAAATAAAACAGAATTGCAGAGAAGATGAGAAAAATCATATTTACAAGAGAAAAAAAAAAACAACTTACTTTGGGGTTTTATTTCATGAAGAGGTTTTTTATCTGAGAGAGAGAGAGAGAGAAAGAGAGAGAGAGAAAGTTGCACTTAATAAATTTACATGGAGCATATCTATTTCCTATAGCGCTTCTGTCTAGCTCTATAAATGAAACATTTGCTGCTTGTTTGCTGACAATATGAATATTTTATCTTGTCCATATTTTTATCTTCTTTTTCGTTTTCTAAATCTCTTTCAGGATCTTTCTTTGCAGTAATTTCTCACTTGGTTAACTCAAGTATTTGTTAGCTTTATTGGATGCTTTTATTTAGAATATTACACATCTCAGCAATAAGGAAGTTCAGTACTTTGAAGCAGATCACTTGGTAAAGAAAGTTAAGAATTTCTCTTTTATGTTTGATATATGGAAGCGTTAGTGGTGGATATTTTATCAAGTAGCTTACATGGTATAAAAATGTACAATATATTAATATTTATGTATCTAAATATACACCCATAATAACCTCTATACGTGTCTACAAAGAACGTACAGAATATATGCAAATAGATCTATTTTTCCATATATATTTATATATTCTAAAGCAGGTTTTATACAGTAGTGCAGCTCTCAAAAATGAGGCTTTGCTGTCTTCCTCGTAATAAGCATTTGAGTTACCCTCAGCTATTCCAGTACCTTTTGCTGGAAGGTTGTCTGAAGAAAACAACAAACCAAGCCACGTAACTTCCTCATTTCTATAGAATCAGCCAGAGGCCAGCAGCTCAGCAGAATCAGACCCATCTAACAGGACATAACTCCTTAAGCAACTAAGACACTCTCCATATTGCAGGTCCTTGGGTTGTGAGGCAAATCCCTTTGACTGAGCTGCTCTCTGGGTTTTCTCTTGGATTTCTTTCTGTCTGAAGGATCTGGACCCAGCTTCTTCCAGAGGTGGGTTATTGGCACGGTCACCGTTACTGCAACCCTGAGATCTATGCTGGGAAACGTCAGCCCCAGTGGAGGCCACACCGAGGTCCGAGATACTCAGCTTGGTAATTTGCTAATGTAAGCAAACAGATTATGAGGTGCCTTCTATTATTGTTACTGTTTGTGAACACGGTCAGTTTAATAATACTTAGCCCAGAAGATTCCTGGATTTTGGCTTTGCCAAAAAACCTAGTGTGGGGGTTTTTCCCTTTTTGAAGTTGCTATTTTTGCTAGGAAATGCTGTATGTAAACACCAACAAATAGCGTCAGACTGGAGCTTTGCAATGGAAACAAACATTTTCATGCTGCTGACATACACAGCTATCTACAGAAAACTGCAGTGGAATTGCAATGTGTTTGCCATATAAACGAGATTGCTCGATCCAGAAGCCTCTTGGCAATATTCACTATCACGGCTGGTTGAAAAATGGAAAACAACATTATTTGTGATTTATGATGCATTAGCAAAACCATGTTTGTAGTTCATCTGCTTACGGCCTACTTGTTTGTTTCTCTTTGGGGCACTGGGAAAAGAAATCAATAGTTTTTGAAGTTATAAAAAATAACTTTAAAGCAAATAGATAAAAACTCTACAAAACCCTCTCTTTTATTAGGCAAAGAAAGAGCTTTCACCTCTTCAAGACAGAGAGAAATCCACCATGGGAAGAGTGCTGGTAGGGAATAAACAAGAGAACAAATAAGGTGAGAAACTAGTCAGCTATTAGGACTATCCTGAGTGAAAGGGACCTTTCCATTCAGATTGAGTCAATCTCTGTTTTTCTCCCAACCTGGCAGGGCTGGCGACCTTTCCTGGGCATCAAACCCCAAAATAATTCTGCCTTTCTTCTGCATATAAGCTTATATGGATTCAGTCGTTACAAATCCTAGAAGTTAAATTCTCTGAAAGAGCAGCTCTTTCAGTGGTGCCTCAGTCGAGGACTGGACTATCTGGATCCATCCAGAAAACCAAAAACTGAAGTGAGAAAAAGGATCTTCCTGTGAGTGAAAGGGTCTTGTTACCTCCGTGGTGTTCCCACCCTCGCCTGTCAGGGTCTGAGCAAGGAACCCGAGACCAGGCCCCGTGTTTTCACCACTGCATTTACTGACTCCAAATTTGAAAATTCATGCTAAGTGTTTTTCTGCCAGGTCAGAATCAGGCCTGGCCTCTCTTGGCATCTTACAGTCTCACCCTTCATTTAAGTTCTTACTTGTTAGCCAAGCAAAGGTTTCATTTCTATTTTTGCCTCACGAAAAGAGCAAAGTTAAGTAGTTGTGCCTGATAAATAACCTCCAAGAGATTACTTCTCTAGCACAGCACTGCATTTCCTGCAGAATTCCCCACGGAATGGAAAGCTGAGCAGAAAAGGCACATATTGGAGGATGAACAGAGGAAAAAGATTTTTAATATCTAGGGTAATTGCATCAATTCCTGTTAGCTGAGAAAGCAGTTCCAGTCCTCACGTCACAAGTATATACATGCAGCCCGACCCCTGAAGGAGCAGGAGGATCACATGCCAGGATGAGAGAAGCAAGAGACACTCAAAATTTCAGTCTCTGCGACTGCAGATGGGAATTAATTCAGCTTTCAGAACCAACACACGCTCCCCGGTATGACCATCCCAGCACAAGGAGGAAAACCAAGATATCCAAACGACAAAGAACAGGCAGGCCAGAGCTGACCGCAGCTCCTCTTAGTCCCCAGCAGGGGCAGCTTTTACATCGCTAGGCTTGGGCTCCCTCTTTGCTTTGCACACTCAGCTCCAGTGAAGTTCTGCCTCCCACGAAGGGCAATCGGGCGTGCTCAGCTCCTCACTCCACTGGAGTAGCGTGTGAAAGAACTCTGAACACCCAGTCCCTTTCCCTCTACATCCAGTACCACTTTTCGTTTGACCAGTATGTGAAACCTTTGTTCATACAAGAAGCTTCAGAGGGCTTTGTCCCAGGACAGATCCTGAAAATGCACTCCTGGAATGAGCCATACATGTCCTCAAAAGACAGCTGGCAAGCACAGCACCAACTGTTCACACTTGTGTGACATCTGAGGAGGACTCGCACAGATACTACAGTCATAGTTCACCACTGGACAGAGCATGGCAGGGGCACTCTAAAACCTGCCTGGGTGAACTCCTCAGAGAGAGGCAAAGAAAGGAGAAATCAACAGCTGGAAAAGCCACCACCAAAAGCCCATGATACTCAATACCTTGGCGTTGATACCACAGTGCACAGGGACCCCATCTGTACCTGAAACCAACTGTGCTACAAGGACTGGAGGAGTTCCAGTGGTTTCCCCCATGGAATGAAACCATCACCATCATGTAAGATGTGCACTGTGACTCCCACTGCTCAGTAACCACAGCTCTTCCCCAGGCCGCCTGCTCCTTTCAGACTCCCAGAGGAAGCATGACTCTGTGTTTGCTCCTCCACCGCTAACGTGCCAGTGCTGCACGAAGATACCACGCAGGACTGACACACAGCCACACAGTAGGAACGGATACTGTTCTCAACGTAGGAGAAGGAATCTTTACCACCTTGCAGTGTCATTAAGTCTCTTCTTGGAAGCAGTGACCTGAATAGTGCCACCTTCTATTAACTCTGGTGAAAACCACAGGAGCCAAGTAGAGGGTGAGTCAAGTCATGACTGTCAGGAACAATGAGAAGTGTGCAGGCCTCAGCTGCATCTTTTCAAGCCCCTTTAAACGCATCCTTCTGACAGTCTTCCAAAGGATATGCTAATCTGCACGCGTGAATGGAATCTGGATTTATCAAGCCATCTGCAGGGAAGGGCATTCATTTAACGTGTAGGAAGGAGAAAGACCTCAAAGAACATCATGTGATCATCACATCGGCCCTCAAAAGCTGGATGAATTGCAGTGCTCACAAAGACTCACTAGTTTTTCTTTTTTAAAACGTTGGGAAGGAGAAAAGTTTCTTGTGTCATGGTGGAAGAAGAAAATGACTCTAGGTGTAACATGAACACATCTATGCACTAGATCAGGAAGGGAAACACAGAAACAGAGGCCTACTGAAATACAAAGGAAAAGCAGAGTTATTTCCGTTTCCGTGTTTCAGGCCCCGCAATCGGGACTGCCCCGTGGCCGCCGTTCCATTGCTGAAAGCGCTGAGGTGCCAGTACCACGTCACGGCCAGGGAGCAGCGTTCCGGGTAGGAACAAACTGCTGATTTTCCTTGTTTTGAGACTATGCAGCTGCCTCGGGCTGTTCTGCTTCGCCACAGCTGCAGGGCTGATTTCTTGGCTCTTTGAAGTTTGTTGATAGGAGCAACTACCAAATGCCAGATGCTTTCCAGACATTTATGAAGGGCAAATCCTTTCACAGGGAACTCACCATAGAATAGATCTGCCTTTATTTAACTTCTGTGTCAAAGACAACAAATGGCTTAAATTTTGTCTTTAAACAGCTCCTGCACCAAGAGTATTCCTGTTGGTGCTTTGCCAATTCACTTACAAGAAAAGGTAGAAGGCCAAGCAGCAGGTTCCAGGAAGCAGGCTGTACGAGGTGGTCACAACTACACACTGCAGAGATCCTTCATTTGGATCTTTAGAGGTAAAGTGTGTGCTACACAAACCCAGTGACTGCAAAACCACTGCAGGTGTCAAACTTCACATACGCAACCCTCTGAAAACAATCTAACTTTTCACAGTAACAGTTCAGCCAGAAGAGCTTCACTGACACGGGGTCAGGGCAGATTTGCCACATCACCCAGACTCCAAAGCACATTTTAGGCCGTACCTCCTCAATCCAATTCAGTGCCATCTGTAACTCACCTTGAATGCAAAGCCCGTCAGTGCAATTCTCTGACTCTTGGCTCAAGCCCTCGCAGTACTTTCCTCCGTTCCTTGGAGGGGGGGCGATACATTCCCGGACTCTCAGGTGCTCACATTCTGGGCTGCACACAGACCACTCGCTCCACACCTCCCAGCTTCCGTCCACTGCACAGAGGGGAAGAAAGAAACCAAGCATCACCACTGCGAATCAAACTGGGGTAGTTAAGAGGTCTGACCAAGAATACGCGTTTCGCAGCTCTCCTCAGGATGCAGCAAGTCAAACAAAGTATAATTCTCAGAAGAAATGAATGTAGGTTTATCAGATGTGGAGTTAAAAAGCAGCATTAGAAAGTGTTCAATACGGAAGCTTTTACAGTAGCACCAGTTTGAAACGTTCTGCAGAGACAGTCAAGGAAAACTGCAGGAGGAGACGCTTCCTTTGCCACCCGGCCGTTCGCTTCTAACGTTTCAATACAAATTCTGCCTTAGAACAGGCTGATGGAGAGAGGCCACACACTCACAAATGCTGACATTTACAGAAAGAGCATCGCTGGCCTTGGAGGCTTCTGGCCAATGCCCTGAGCAAGACAGTGGATCAATATGTTGCTTTGCTGACTGATTTATAGCTGTCTCTGACCCTGTCCCAAATGAGAAGGGTTTCTACAGTTCCCTTTCTTTTTCATGCATAAATCAGATTGAAGAACAGTCAGATGAGCACAGAGACATATATAAATAATACTCCTTAAATCCCAGTTCGGGACGTGTTGTATCTGAAAACTGATAAAAGCTAGGAGAGAGATTTGCCAAATCCCAGATGAGTTGTGCTGTGGCCACAGACACTCAGTCTCTTGAGACGCACAGGTACACAATCCTGCTGACTTTCTGTAGCCATCTATGCAAAACACCACTTCCAAAACCACAAAAGGAACTGTAGTGTCCCAGGATGCAACACCATGCTCCGCATACAGCATAAACTCATTGTCAATACACTTGAAAGAAAACTTTTGCAAGCTAAATAATGATTTTAAGTGAAGTTGCCAGCTTAGGTTTCTGCGTTTCTAGTGTTAGCAACATCACCTCCCCTTTCCCTACACCCCCACACACTTGCATGATTTTTTTTTCTTGAACCAGTTGCTCTTTTGTTTCTTCAGTCAGCTGCAGTGCGAGTTAAAGCACTGACAAACCCGTCAGCTCAGCCCACAGGTCCTTGTGGCTACTGCTCAGACCCTATGCGAGGCTCCGAGCTGCAGTCTAACCAAGGATGCAGGTATTTCCAACTGCTTTTTTGACCTCGTTGACCTCTTCAAAGCACAACTGTCTGCCTGGCATTTCAGGCTGAAAAAGCTCTCCCGTAAATGTCACACCCAAAGTTCTTCGTTAGCAGAGCGCGCATATCTCACCAGGACAAAGAGAGGTGCAGGTGATTTTCTGCACCGACATTCCTTCACAAAATGCACCTCCGTTGAGCGGAGCAGGGTTGGTGCAGGTCCGCGATCGCTTCTGCCAGCCCCGACCACACCGCGCGTTGCAGTTTGACCACTCGGTCCACGATGACCAGCCTCCGTTAACTGCAAAACACAAACGGGCTTGAGGCTGCAGGACGTGTGCCAAGAGACATCAAGCCAACAAACCTGGTCCGATCATTTCATTCAAAGGCAGAATTTTGTTTTTACATTCAGAGGTAAATTCCACGCTGAAGTAGGAGCATTCCTACCTATTGGGGCACTGTCACTCAGAGGCCGTGGTGTCACAGAACACAAAGGTTTGTTTTGGAGGAGTGAGCTGCTACTAAGAGCAGCGACTGAGAGTCTGGGCGGGCCGTAAAAGCAGGCATCTCTAGTCTCATAAAATATGCTTTGCTTAAATATGAATTATTTTAAAGGGGGGGATGTAGGAATGCTCTGTCTCCACCCATGAAAGGTCACAAGCAGTAATAACCACGGTCCTGCTCTTTTGTCCTGTGCTGTGTAACAACTCAATTCACTAGTCAGTGCTCGGACGCTGCAGATCCACAGATCCAGTAAAGGCAGCACTTCATGTACCTCCCCAGGCACCCGCTTCAGGGCTTCCTGATACAGGCAAGGCTTGTTTGTGTGGTTCAGCTTGTAATGGGATCATCTTAATATCTGGAGCAAGGATACTGGCATGACTCCTGGGAATTCATCACAAACAAAACCCGGGTAATTCCAACCACTCTATAAGCAGGCGGATCGCAGCCTTAGGCAACAACTGGAATTCACCCCAACAGGAAGGGGAGCCATTTGACTTAGAACCAGTTGTAGTCCAGCAATAAAAGCACACACATCTAGGTATTTCTATAATTGCACTGACCATACACAACCACCGTCGCAGACAAGCTCCTTCTCTTGGCAACAATGTTGGCAGCCATGCAGGTGTAGTTCCCAGAGTCCGAGAGACGTGCCTGGCGAATGATGAGGTTGTGGTCTGCTCTGGTGTCAATGTTCTCATCCAGGTTGGAATCGATGGGCTCCTCATTCTTCAGCCATTCCACCTGGAGAGGGATGGAGCAGAGAAGAACGTGAAGTAGGAAAAGAAGAGATGATGCAGGAAATGTGCAAAATTAAAATGAAGCCATATGAAGGCACTTAATGCCTTGGGCTAATGACCTCATTCATCCAATAGGGAGAGATTGACTCAAGGAGCAGAAAGAAAAACACAACCAAAGGAGATTAGCAGTCCAAGTGAGTCACCTCATGACTGCCAACTTTTTTTTTCCTCCCATACCTCAGAGGAAGGCGCATGGACTAGTACATTAGAAAGGCTGATTGCTAATCAAAGGAAAAGGAAGAAAATCTCAACTGAGAGAAAATAAGAAACATTTTCAAATACTGCTCCTGATACACAGTGCTTGACAAGTTCACACAATTGGACAATGACCAATTAAGCTTTGTAATAGACTGAAATTATTAATTATTAATTCCCCTTTTTACTGAGAGAGAAACAGAAGGATGAAGTTGCTTGACGTCACACACAGTGGAGGATCACAACATCATAACAGACTCCCTATTTACATAAACATTCTTAAACCAGAGACTATTAGCGTTTGTTGTCAAGGTACATAAGTACTGTGAAATGCTGTGCATAATATTTCAATACATCCTCTCTAGTTCACCAACCAACATATCTCTGCACAGACCCAGGAATTACCTGCAAGGCATTTCTCTACTTGAAACATTAAAACCACAAACCAGTTAAGGCAGGGTAAGCTGCTGTTACAAAGTGAAAAATTAAAAACAGAAGCAGCATCAACATACTCTGCTAGAAGACTGAACAAGTGTGAGTTATTCTAATAGCTTTTCTAGACCGAAGGAGGTATGGCTGTACCCTGAAGTCCAATACCCTTCTCAGTTCAGATAAATAACCTCGTTTAGGAACTTGTGGAAGGACTTGGAACTTTGTGGTAATGAGCTTATGGATTTGCTAGCTACAGGCATTCATTAGCACACTGTTCTGTGCAGATGGTCTGCAGGTTGTGGATTTTCCAGTTTATAAACAAATCTGCAAAGGCTGACCATCAAAACCAATTAGATTTCATGCCAGACAGCAGGCTCCCCTTCCAGTAGCATCACTCATTTTGGTTAGCTGGGGTCGGGAGATGTGTGACTGACAGATCCACAGCTTCTCGTCCCTGGAAAAGACTCAAGGACTGGGGCACTGTCATCCTACCTGGGGACTACGGAATTAAATCAAGTCATTATTTTACACATCTCTCAAAAGAAGTATTACCTGAGCACAAAGTACATTATACATTTAATTCTGAAAGTTGTTAAAAGATTTTAGCTCTACATACTCTTTTCCTCAAACTGCAGTTAACCATAAATGGTCACAAAGGCCGAAAGCCCCCGTGGGAGCTGACACTTTCCGCTGTGTTGCTGCAGATACCGAGCACAGCTCTGGGGCAGCAACCAAGCAGCTACCCCAGCAATGCTGAACCCTTCCCTTAGCACTGTCTCCGTGAATGGATTACATTTTCCTTTGGTCTGAGCCAGAGGAGCAATCAAGTAACCCATTTACTCTTTGGTTTCCCTTCTGCAGTTAACTTTAATACTGATTATCAGAGGGGCTTTCAGCAAAGAAACTAGGAATGCAATTTAAATCATGGAACAGCAGCACTGGCATAAATCAAGTGACAGAAATTCAATGGTCGCAGTCAGAATTAAACTCGCTTTATGTGCAGTGTAATGACAAACATGTCTCGTATTACCAGAGTTTATTATTTCCCAGCTATATTTAAAGATTTTGCATTCCAGCTCTCATCAGGTCAGGGGCATTTGTGAAGCGCTGAGGGGGGCACAGGAGGGTTCAAGGTCCTCAGGACTGTTACACCAGCACTCTTCCAGGCAGCAGGGCACACTGACCCACTGGCCACCGAGCACAGGACTGCAAGGCTTGGTGAATGAAAAACATTTACATTAATGCAAAGCATTTTAAAGAATGGTGATGACAGCAAAAGGAGAACATTAAACGGACGGAACATAAAGATGAAAATGTTGAGAGATGTGTGATCAGAAGATGATTGGTGAGAGCACGTGTTGCCTTCTGCTTCTGATCTGGAGGCTTGATGACACTGCGAATGCTCATCCCTAATTCCAGCCTCGCTCTCCCTCGAAGGAAAACCAGACCTACTCAAACTCCTTCACTGCCTTTGCCTCAGCAGACAGATGCTTTCAAAGATGGAGAACCAAGGCATGAATTCATAGAATAAACAGAGTCACGATGACAGAAAGCTGTCGTCACTTGCAGTGATGCAACCTCTAGAAAAATTCAGCCCACAGACAAATATGTGCAGAACGACTGAGCAGAATAAAGACAGCAAAGAAACCCACCGTGGCTCTCTACTGAAATGAGGCACCGTGTTCTGAACTGCCAACCGGCAGTGTCTGAAGAGGAGACTCAAAACTCACTACCTTTTAACTCCCCTTGCTTTATCATCAGGGCAGCTCATAGAGTTGCTTGTAAAACCATAAAATACAGTTCTTCCTAAGAATTGGTCTCTCTGAAGATCTTAAACGTTTCCATCTTGAACTGGACTTAAATACTGCTATAATATGTCGTAAGTTTATATGAAGACATCCATTCCCCCCCAGACTGAACCTGCTCAGAATGGAGATACCCCCATCAATTTCTAACAAAGGCTAATCACGTAATGATCTACAGAAGAAATGCAGGGGCAGATATGGATTAACTCAGCTACTACACATTGGGTGGCTGCAGATGAATTAGCATAATCATAAATTTGTTCCAATTACGGAAAGCCATTATCAAAGACCAGCTTACAGCACTATCAGAGTAAAATCAATTAAATACACCATATCCTAGGTAGATTACGAGGGGAGTTAGCAAACTCTTTTTCTTTAAAAGTAGAGCTTATCCCAACTCATCCGTATTCCTGTCCACCTTGTACAACATTAACACAGCCTGTCAGCTTCCCATCACGGGAACACAACTGCTGCAGGAGCTGCTGCAGGGGATGGAGTCTCACCGTGCTTAGCGCGTGCGAAATCAATAATGCAAGTGCATATTTGTGTCCATACGGACAGTACAGACACGCGCCTTCCCGCTGCCGTACCGCGAGCTCAGACGCTCTGGGGACTCGCCAATAACCCCGAGAATGTCGATGGATGCAGAGTTAGAGTCTGTAGGAAAGGCTGGAAATTAAGCAACGGTGGCTACAGTTCCTGGGAATTCCGCCTGTTTTATGGGCTACAGTTGCGGCTTCTATGGGAGCAGAATGTTATACCCCAAAAGCTCAGCTGCTTTTTCGCCTGATGGCAACATCACTGGGAGCATTTTATTTCCCTTCAACAGGCAGCACGTTACATCACCTGGGTAGTTCATGGAGAACAGGTGACTAATGCCAGAGGAGGAGGTAAGATTCTTCCGGCTAAGCAGGACTCCTCCTCTGCCTAACTGATGCTACCCAGCTCTCAGACCGCCTGCAAGACTGAAGAATATTCTTATTTGCAGTAACAGGAATTACTGGTTTGTTTGTTTGGTTTTAACACAGAACTTATTATTTAAAACTTGAAGGTAAGATTAGGTCAGATATCAGTTACAGGCCTTAAATGATGTGAGGCACTAAGAGGTCTTCACCAGCTGCTTGCTCTAATTTAAACATCCCACTGCCCACGACTGAATTTTCTATCCTTTCCAGCATCTTTGGTTTGAGACTACAGAGAGATTTAACACCCAACAGGAACAATACAACTCACGAGTTCTTGTGGGCACACTTGATAATTTTGTAGGTCAGAAGACAAAAGACCCCAGTACTCCTGCTCTTAGATTACACTCTCCTGCCCTTTAAATACAACATCTGACTTTCTCATCTGGTCAATAACCAGAGTACATATATATCAAAGATAATATAGTTAGAATGTCAGCTTCTCTTGAAGAGAGAATCAATTGCTTTCTTGATGCACTATAAACGCTTCAGGATTTTAAGATGGGAAAGGTCAACACCCGGCATACAGATGTTTCTTACAGCACAGTCAACTGACAGATTTTAAATATTCTCTCTCCCAGATGGAGGAAGCAGTAACATCCTTAACCTTCCTCTTCAGCCAACACCAGTGTTCCTGAGGTTCTCAGAGAACAAGCCGGTGTTTGTATCTTGTGCGGAGAACTGTTCTGTCGGTCCCAGATTCACTGGGTATTTTAAATGTAAGTGCAACAGACCGGTGTTCACAAAGCGTGGTAGGGAATGCAGAGACTCCGTGGGTTACGCTGCTGCCTGTGAGGCTGCACTGAAGCACAGACTGTCTTTTTGTGAGCCAGACAAAACCCAAAGCAGCACATCAAGGACTGCAACCAAAAAGCAAGTTTACAAGTGACAATGATGGTAAATATTTCTGAGCTATGTGGCCATAGCTGACTAGGCATTAATTTAAAACCAATGACCTGAGATGAAGTGCTTTGTAACCTCAGTTTTGTCTGTGGCTCATATATTTCTCAAGCATTTCTTTGTTCTGATTTCTTTATTCTGAAATTTCTCCCCCATACATCTGCCTGCTGTAGCTGAAGCACCCATTGTCTTGTCATTACTAACATTAGCTCTAACTTTGCAAGGGTCACAACCCTCTATCTCCTCATAAATAGGATCTAAAAAGCATGTTTAGTGTAAAGCTGTTAAAAATACCTGTAGGTGCTAAAGCTAAATGTAAAGACTCTTGGAACACAGAGGACAAAAAAAAATTACTGTGTCGGGGGCTGAAAGGGGGAAGAAAAAAAAAAAAAAAAGAGATCAATGCCTTGATGCATAGACCATTTAAAAAAATGTAACAAGAAATGCTCTGGAACGTAGGTGCATTCTTATGGCTGTGTCCTTTGTCCACAATACCTGTCTGACACGCCCATCATCTCTCTTTTAATTAAACAATCCTCCTCCACGACTTGCAATAGAGAGGAATAAAGTTTACACATGAAATTTTAACCTGACAGAACCAAGCTGTGCAAACTGACAAAAAGTCATTAAAATAGGTCTCTTAGAGACATCTCTTTGGATCTTAATTCTTCTTACACTGCTGTAATGACAACTGCAGAACGGTGAACATTATCTTGAAATTGATTCCATTACCAGTTTTGCTGTTGCCCATGAAGGTACTTAATTAATTCAATATAAATAATACAGAAGGCATCTCTGCTTGAGCTCTTGGCTCCCTAAGAACAAAACTAACACCATTACATATCCAAAAGAACTAGGCAATACCTTATTTTCCCATCTAGAACTGTACTTTGCATTAAAAAAGACGGAAGCAAAAGACTGAGAACTTCTAAACTCAGAATATCTAATTTCTAGCCAAGAGCTTTCTTTTTTTTTTTTTTTTTTTTGTAACTAGAGAAGAAAACATGTTTGAAGCTGATGGGTTTTTTCTACAAAAAAATGTTTCTTCTAGTAGCAAATATGTGCAGTAGGTCCTGCTCCCCATCACGATTAACAGCAGGTCTATCAGGCTTCTGACAGTTTCTCCACTGACTCCAGATCAAGCCCGGGGAGATGGTATCACAAGGCTAACGCTGGCTTTATGAATATTCCCCCCGTAATCATCTCAGGCCTCTGGCTAGAGAAAGTTCTTTCCGTCTGATCATTGATTTATGTCTCACATTTCCCAATCATTAAAAGCCTTATTAAAAATGGCTTTTTCTGGGACCTATAACGTTTAGTGGCAGGGAGCAAGAGACGTGCCTTTCAGTCGCTTTCAGGTCTCCCACGAAACTCCTGTTTGTAAAACTTGAAGTGCCTAAGCTGGAGAAATCTTCCGTGACGCTGCGGTGGAATGGCCGAGGAGAGGCAGGGCAGCTGCTGCAGCTGCACTAAGACGGCAGCCGGTCTTTTCTACCGTCTTCTTTTGCTTTCTGCCCTAAGACTCCATCGAGTATTGGCATAAATCGTCGTGGGAGAGTAATAAAAAACAAAGGCGAGTTTGCTGGACACAAACCGTTCCTGTCTACCTTTATGATCACATCACTGTTTTATCAACACAATCAGAAGCCATCAGCTGCCTCGCTAGGAGCCTATCGCCGACAATGCGCGCGAAGCAGGTCAGCGGTACCCGCTGCATTTCTTAAATTAACCCACCGAGGGAATAGAGTTACCCAACGGTTTACTCGCAGCGCTGCCGCGCTGCTGAGCATATCTTTCCTTCATTAGTTTGAATATATAATCTCATTACACAAATCTGACACACAGACTATCTCCTCAGTCAGCCTGGGCTGCTGTTGACTGTACGGCAGAAAGCAGCGCGTCTCTCCGAAGAGCTGCACTTGGCTGTTGCAAGGGGGATAACTCTGAAAACTCAAGTGCTGCCCCCCGCTAATGCACATTCTCTTCCTCTTTCTTTCACTTCACGTGGCACGCAGCCAGTGTGTTTCTACAGAGACCTCTGGCCAAGAGGGAGGCCAGGAGAGCCGATGCTCGCTCCCGGCCCTCTACCTACACGTACCATACAGCCCAGCACTGAGCTGCGCTCGCACTCAGTGGAGCGTGCGTCCGTGTGCTTGAAAATCACACCGAAAATTCATAGTGCGGAGAAATCCAGGAGGGCAATAAAGGCTAACATGGGACAGGGTGAGTCACAATGAAATTAAAACATTCTTTTCAATAAGCATAAAGGGAAAGGTGACAGCCTGTATGTAGATCTCAATTTAAAATGCCAAAGGTGGGTAAGGAGCTGACTCAGACAGGCTATTTTAAAATATTGTTATGAAGACACACTGCCAAATGTGCCATTGCTAATGGTGCATTGTCTGCCTGTTAGAGATACAATCAAATCCCCCAATAAGTCTATCCTTAATCCTATTTTTAGAGGAATAAGTATCTTAACATTAATTGGAATGCTGGTTTTTACCTCCATGCAAAAATGAAGAATGAATCAGCATTAATAAACCCAAAGGTTATTATGAGGGCTTATATGGTAGTTTTCCAGCGGGGCAGTGCACACAAATGAATTGACTTCAATTATGTTATGGTAAGCAGAAACAAATCGTCTAGTTGAAACTCAAATCCTAGTCCCTGGACTATAAAGCTCAGCAATATTAGCAAGCAGATGAGACTCATCTAGAGCTTTTCTTTTTCCAAATAACTCAGAATCTGAGGATATCTTGTAATCCACAGATCTTGTTTCAAAAGTATGAAATGCACATGGGAAAGAAACAAACAGCTAAAGGCTCTAGGGATGGTGTTCACGGTGCCTCACCAGTGAGGTTTTGTTTGGTTTTCAATGCACAGACATTTCAAATGTAATTATAAGTGCAGTTGACACTGAAAAAGATTTTTAGATAAGATTACTGGAAATTTTATTTACAGTGTTTTGCTAACATGGTGTCCTGATAGGCAATATCACGTTTATACCAAATTCTCAGAGATAAGAAAATCATCACAGAGAGCACACAGTAATTGAAAACAGAGAGTGCAAATGGAGATCTCCTCTTCCATTTCTAACTGCTTCTGATTAAACATCACTGCACAGCGCTACAAAAACCCAAGCTTCAGATTACTGCTCTCAACATGGAAAAAAGGTCCAAGTCTTTGAAAACCAAATGTCAGGAGTATTGCTCAGACAGCAAACTGGTAAGTGGGACTTTGCTCCTGCCTAGAACTAGAGTGTCTCTCACTTGCTCTCAGTAACCACACCTGAGATCAGTTGGTCAGTTGTCATTTGTTCGGTCAGTTGTGTGGCCTCCTCATCTCCACTGTCACAGCAGCTGCTGCACTGCTCTGTCTGTCACAGCAAACCAGGCTGTAATTCTACTGTGCTCGAGAGTTATGGGGCATTGTTAATTCATTACTGTCACTCTTCGTTAGTCACCTTCAGATACGATCATTTCCAGAATGTAAGTGTGAGACGTTAGTAACAGAAACATCCTTCAGGCCCATTAATGAATCATCTTTTTCTGCACGTAGGAAAAAGTATTTCAACTCAAACTCTGTGTCTATTTAAAGAAGTACAATTGCTGGTTAACAAACACGTAACGTTTATGCTGCATCACTAGACGCAACTGAGCACCAGATTCACAACTTGCTGTCTCTTGTAACACTGTCTGCAATTAAAAGAGATTTTCTGATCAGACTCAGAAATGGGGCAGGTTTGTTGTACTGGCAAGTAACGAGTATCAGGAGAAGACTGCCGACCACGACAAAGATCTAACCTTCAGGACTCGGCGTCAGAAACACCAAAGAAGACCTGCAGGCACTACCACAGCACTGGTAAATAGCCACAACAACTGTGCCTGCTGCTGGCCAGAGCAGTAGGCTGGGATTGCTAAAGCCTCCAGCTGTCGGGTGCGGTCAGAGCGTAGACCACAGCGAAGCTCCAGATCCTTGCAGGAGTCTTTCACACAATTACCATGTTTATTTATAATTATAAACATAATGATAAAGTCTTATAACTTACCCTTTCATGTTCAAGCATTCAAAATTAAGAACATTTCTGTAAATAGTACCAGAAAAATACACACCACTGCAAAACAGTACATCAAAAAAAAGAAAAGGCCCAAAGCACTTGTCTTTATAAAAAGGAATTATCTATTCAGAGGGACTACAAAGTTATCTCACTATTTTTTTTCTCATTTTAGCAATCTATTTCAGAAGTGGTTTGCGCCAGCATTTCTCTTTCATGACCTCAGTACCTCCTGGGTGTACTGATTTACTTAGAACAAGTCAAATCTCAGCAGGAAAACAAATATTTTTTCTACTGGAGGAAAACAGTACACAGTTCACTTGCTTGCATGAAATGCAGCACATACACTCATTTTGGGAAGAACATTCAAGGATTTTTTTCAAATAAAGGGTATACGTGCAGGGACTAAGATGCTTCCAGTAGCTGCAAAATGCACAAAATCAGCAAGAGAGACACGTGGAGATATTCCTAAGGAGACGAGAAGAGAGCTGACAAGTGCCATTGTTTCACATAATTGGAACAGGTAAAAAAAAAAGGGTACAGGTGAAAAATGAAGCGACAGATTTAATGCATTCAAACAGCACAGCGGCGAAAGAACAGAGAGAGCGGTATAGGCTCAAACTGCGTATTAGGATGGCAGAAGACAACAAATACAGCAGTAAGGGTTTGTCCTCTCTCTGGTGACTGGTCGAAATGGGAATGAAAAGGCTGTAGCGGCTTCTAGGTGAAGGAACAGCTCCATTCCTTGGGGTATTCTGTACACTCATGGTACAGCATGAGTTCAGACCATGCTAAATAGCTCTGAGCTTGACTTCTGTGATGAACCATAGATGCTTACCTGGAACTTAATAATCTTTTCACTAAACAGTAAACACACGCCAGAAGTAGGGTTTCCATTGGGTATTTCTTCTGGCCTGTGATACCAGAGATGAACGACCGGGCCAGCCTAATAGACCACATCCCAGGCAGGGGTGTGAGAACTACATCTCGCTGTACTACAGCATGACAACAACCTTTGCCCTAACACACAGAGGCCAAATAAATAGGTTTGTTTGACACAGAGCCGAGACTGCTCGCAGACAGTGTGGGTTACCCTGTGTATGAGGCTCTGGAGATCGGCACGTCTTTTACCATGAGCCTGAACAACGGGCAGCGACGCTGAATGCCTGAAAAACACTCAGGGCATCCCTATGAGAAGCCATTAGAAATTCCTCTTGATTCAAATGTCATTATTTTATCTGCCTACGTCACTCTGTGAACAGTTTAAAACAATGTAAGACAGCTGAAGTCTTAAAACGCATTGTTGTACGTGGAGGCTCAACAGCCAGCTACGTGTGCCCCATGCTGCACGCCGGGCTGACCCTGTCTGCTCTTTCAGGTATGTTTGCTTGCTGGTCAGCTGTCTGCAGTGGAAATGAGGACAAACATTAGAAACAAAGCACTGCATTAAATCCCTGGGCTCTCCAGGACATTTCAGAGTTACTAATGCCAAAAAAAGAGCATACAGAATATATGCAGTTCACTGTTAAATAGCTCGGCAGTATTTTCTGGTTTTGTTTTTTATTTTTTTAAATGTGATTATAACGAAGTAAAAAGAAAAAAACCTCACCATTACCCTAAGGTGCACAACCAGATATCCCAGTTTCTGTAACTGGTTGTGTTGCCCCCAAACGTATACAGCTAAGAAACCCCACTAAAATGTCTGTACCACACTTAAAAGACACCCAATTCTATGCAAACCCCTGTTCTTTTTATTCCCCACTTGCACAGAACTGTGAAATCTAAAGCTTTTATTTTAGCATATCGAGCAAAAGCATTAAAGTGTTTTTTACAAGCACTGATAATCACAAGCCTTTTTTGCCTTTGAAACTTGTTCTTTGTTTGAACCTCTACAGAGCATCACTCCAGGCTCTGTACCGTGTGTATTACAAATGCTGTTGTAATACCTAATCCATGATCTAGGCTGAGTCAAAAAATAAAAAGTTCAGGGCATTGAAGGTGAAGTACCCTAGGAAAAAAGACAGAGAGGTAGCACCGAAGCAGCCAGTTCTCCCGAAGAAGACAGGTGATGAAGGGCATGGAACAAACACTGGATTCGCCCAAAGATAAAACAGCAGATAAAATAAGTGGTGTCTTGATTCTGGTTTTGTGTTGTCCAGGTTTCTCTGAAGCAGTCACAGGCTCAAACAAAAAGGCTTTAACTGACGGTATAAACCAGACGCCGTTTGCGTTTAGCCATCATACTCTGTTTTCTGCAACTAGAAACAAGATTCATTGAAGACTGTAACTCACCAGCCTTTTTTTGCCATAGTGTTTTACTACGATACCATTATCCTGCCATCTCCCATTTTACTGTACGTGTACAAGTCCCATAAATACACGAGCGCATGTAAAATAGGCGGCAATGACGCTCACTGCTTTCGGAATACTCGCAGCTTTAGAATTTTATGTGGGTTTCACATTTTGTTGATGTGTTTGGAATATGTACTGCCCAGAAGAGAAATGATTTTACATTTCCATTATAAGCTATAGCAGTAAATAAACCATCAGAACTCGTGCAGATATTCACTGAAACATCTACAGCTCTCCATTAAAATGTCAAAATCTGTGTTAAACGTTTGAAAAAGTAGCACTGGATACAACACATTTAAAACTTAAATAAATGCATACATTAAATGAGAAAGGTATTTTAGAGTATTCCACAAACCTCTGCAAAGCTCTCAAGCTGACATTCATCAGGAATAGCTTAGCACAACAGCTGCCCTTTTATTACAAAAAATCCCAATAACCAACCAAACCAAAACCAGACAGTAGATGTATAAAGAGCTGCAAGTTCCTGCTAATGCTCAAATATGAGCTATTCACAGATTAGGTCTCCAAGAGTATTTATTTATAATAAAAGGGATTTAGAATAAATTTTAGGGTCAACTTCTGCTCAGATTTGCACCTCATGCATCACAATGGACTCTAGTGCTGTTACCCATCAGGCATCTCTCGCTAGAATTGCCTCTCCTGAGCTAACAGCCCGCTCAGCACAAGCCCGCAGCTCTTACATGAGGCACTGCAGCACCTTCCAGTAAAGACAAACACAGCCTAGGAACCTATTTTCTTTGTCTTTTGTTTGCTTGAAAGCCTGATGTTGATAAACACTTCTCTCTAATATCAGGGTTTATGTGGCACTTTGGTACAAAGGCACTGACGTTTCCAGGAAGCAGCAAGATCTGCAGTAAGCACCAACGATGACACAATTTATCAAATTCCCCCCAGGCCGACCGTGCATTTTCAAGGGCAGTTGCAGAATGTGCTCCACTTTACAGGACTAGCGGTTTCACACTCTCCAAATTTAAGACATACTAAGTTCACATTAAACCCAGGTCTCAAGATGACAGAAACTCCTTCTGATGGTTAATTTCAGTGCAGAATGCAGAAGCTCACTATCCACATAGAGAAACATTTAAAAACTTGATTATCAAGTCCACTGAATTAAACAGGAACAACCTATGACATCTGGAGAAATTCAAAGCCCTTTTGTCACTGGTGGGAGTCAGCAGCAATACGCCAACATACCACAACACCTGTCTAAAAAGATTACTAGCTACAAAAGCAAGCACTTTTTTTTGCTCCCGTACCAAAACCAGCTAATATTTTACTCTCTGAAGCACTAATAAGGGAGAACACACAGAGCAGAGATTATCCTAAACTTAATTAAATAGATATTGACCCAGTATTTACGGTCCAAGACTGGTCTGACAACAGTCACAGAGTGCAACATCATCACTATCAAGACCCAGAGAGTAAGAAGGAATTAGCATCAGTGAAGTAGAGAGGACGTTGTAATTTATTCCGTTTGCTGACTGTTGCGAACCACCAGGATCCATTAGTCATATTGATTCCAGATGCTACATCTAAGCCGGGACAGAGCTGCACAAAATGACAGAATCAAGCTGTCCGCATTCCTCATTGTTTCACTTTGAGAGTAAATGATTGTGTCACTGAGAGGCAGTGACTCCAGTGCTCAGTATGTTCTTAAAATTAATAGAAAGAAAAATACCCTTTGGCAAGAGTACAGGAAAACACTAAGGTATGATGAGGGTTACCGACCTGCCAGCGTTATGGATATGAAATCTCACCCAAGTTGCTTTATACAGTCAAGGTAATAGGTACGAACAGCACTACATCATGTTAATGGCAGGACTGCAATACATAGAGAATAGCAGGACAACACGCATTTCTCAAGGATGAGGGCTTAATACCCATTGTGAATCTCGCAGCTTGTGCCTCCACTGCTTTGCACTTTGTGTATCGAGTTTAAGAACCGGCTGGGTCACCCACCCTGGCTGGCTGAGGGACTCACACGTGTTTAACTTGTGTTAAACAGCTTTGTGAACCTACCTGCAAAGGGTTACACGGACTCTTACGTAAAGAGGTAGCGTCTGAAACTCTGACCAGCAGACTAGACATGGCATCAAGCCCCAGATGCCACTTCAGTTTCCCAGCCCCGCGATCTGAACCACGCAAACGCAGTTTTCCACCCACGGGGGCCCTGGGGGAAGCCAGCAGACGAGGATTCATCAGAGAGTTTAGCAGATTCCTGCACTATCCCACAACGGCCTCACTGCACACACTCCGAGCTAGACGAGGCCCCCATTGCACACAGTGAATAAACAGATGTATGGGGAGAACCTGCTGTGGGACTCGAAGCCAGAACTGCTCTTCCCCAGGCTCACTCTGTATCAACAGTGAAAGAAGTGGCTCTGGTCCCACCAAGCCTGTGCCAGCAGAGGCTCTATTATATTTAAATCAACATTTGCCACTGCAGGGGGTTGTCAGATGCTCTACTTAAATGTGGGATTTTCTTTTTTATTTTAAAGTTTAACTCATAAAAACCTGACTTTGTTTGGGTAGGGTGCTGGTGCCTGCAGGCACAGCTGCTCACCACCGCCGACTCGCTTGCCATGCAAATGCACGAGAAGAGAATTAAAAACCTTTCTGCCATCTGGCAACACACCCAGAACGCCCCAAACCTCCAGCAACCTCCTAAAGCAGAGAGGTGTGGAATTTTCTCACATTCTCTTTTTCACAGAGGCAAACTCTAGAGGTTGGAGACCCTCTAACAAAGGCTGTAGCCAGAAATACAAGGTGAGCTAAATAGAGCGTGACTAAGGGCGGCAGACCTGGACCCCCTTGTGAACGGAAAGGCAGCACGTTTTGGGAGCAGCACCACGGTGCTCCCAGAGATGGTATCACCACACTCAGAGGCAGGTGCCTGACCCTGTGCATATCGAACTGAAAACAATTTCATCATTTGCTAAAGCTGTTTACACTTCCTGGAAGGGTCAGAGGCAATACCTCAGTTACTCAGTTTCTTACTGCTGTCGGCACTTGCGATTTTACTGTTAGTAAAACCAGGCACATTCAATAGCCTTTCATGCACCAGAGATGGACTTTGGCTCCATGAACGATGTAATCAAATCCTCGGAAAGACAATGCAGCTTTAGAGAGCTGCTCTTTTCTGTGTCTTTTATTTAAGACCTGGCTGACACAAGCAGCTGAAATTTGCTGCTAAATGAATCACGACAGTCCAGTGAATGTCAGAGCAGCATTACACTCAGTGCTTGCCTCAGCAGGATCTGGTGCTCCTGGTTGATGTCTGTAGAACACCAAAGCTGGATTAGAATGCTGCTGTTCTTGTCCTGATCGTCCGCTTTCACCAAGGTGTTATTTACTCAAACTGAACTGCAGGCACACGCAGAGCACTGACAACATCACATGAGCTGCACTATTTGTCAATTAATTTATGCAAACCAAGTTTAAAGCCATGTACAGTTTAGATACATTTAAACTATGGATCCAAACCTTTAATTCCTATTCCTCTAACCCCTCTCATACGTGTGTGTGGAAATTAATGCGTATGAGCAAACTTAATCTGGGCATTTTCACTGCTGTTGGTGATAAGATAGAGAAGCCTTGCTCATTCTGGAACAGATGGTAGAAACAGAAATTCTTCCCAAGAAAACTAAACTAAACCTCTCTCTGAGGTTTGGTGTTGATTGCTGTATGAACTCTGTGTCCTACCCCAAAAAGAAAGAAGTATTAGTAGTGAGAGGCACCACTGGCAAAAACGCTGTGATGACAGCTCGGCAGGACTCAGACGTGGACCCCAATGCTGCCACTTGGTCAAATCTTTTTTCCTGCACAAAAGCACAGTAGGAGGCTGCCTAATGACACAAACATGCCTGGGAAATGCTGATACACTTAGTAAGAAGTCTCTGAGATCTGCTCACTCATTTTTAAACAAGGGAACTTTAAACAGTGGCTAAAATCACTTAGGTGAAGATATTTGAGGAGTGACCAGAAAAGTGGAAAGGAACAGTAGGGAAGAAAGGCTTGCTCCTGGTGATTCTGAGGAAATGACGATGTCAGCCGTCACCAAAATGACCCCTGCTTCCCACTTCTTACAGGACTAATGACAGGGTTTTTCAGATTGCACTATGGTGTAGATCATTTACTTTTAATGATTCTAACCTTAGACTCAAGAAATCTACGCCACCTCTAAGCTGCAGAAAAACAGTTCCAGAGATTAAGATTTATATTCTTGATAATGGGGCAGGCTCACATAAATAATGGAGCTGAATTTCAACTTCATTCCAGTTGTAAAGTGTCTGCCTCTTACTGAGCTGTGTTGCACGATTAGAGGTTTGACTGCATCAGTCATTCATAGCCATTGTCAGAAATAAATTGCTAGATTAACTCGTGACTACGGCAAGCACAGGAAACGTGTGCTCTGTGGGAAAATAATGTTCCTGAACGTCTGCATTTGATGGAATAATCAAAACGTTCCCAAGGGATTCAGCCGATATTGGCATGGTAACATGAAAGGGGCTGGAGTCTCCGATCCATTTTGTTTTCAGTTTGCATTTCCAGGTCCACGCAGAGTATGGATTAAACAAACAAACAAATGAAAAACAACAATGCAACAATTAGCATCTATTTTGCATCTCGTGAAATGGAAGACAAGCTTCTTTGTCCGTAGTTATTTCAAGCCTTATGTTTTCATCTAGGGTTTCATCCAAATTCTAATGAAATAAATTCCTGGATCGGAACCAGGGATTTGTTGCCAGCACTGGGTTTTGAAACCTTCTACACTTCTCAGTAGCCACATAACTAATATTGAGCAAGACTTACTGGTTATCTCAGTTATTTCTCACCCGCACGTTTAACAAGGCAGGTCATCTTTGACCTGAAAATACCAAAAGAGTTTACCCCCTCAAGCTTACTGCCACATACCAGGGCCATTACTTACCTGAATCCGGTACCCAGTTTCCCAAGACACTGAATTATTTCCAGTAGACTGTTTACCTCGATGAGCATAGAATTAACCTTGTGTCTTGAGCCTTTATGTGTAACTTTATTGTCCAAAGCAAATATAACCTGTTCAGATTTACAGGCTTTATTAGCAGCAATAACAATTTTACAATCCACATCAGCAAGTCAGGGTTTATTCAGAACTCTACCATTTTTATTGTAGGAAAGCAATTAAAATGTCCATTTTTAACTGGATATCATTTCTAACTTTCATAAAAGACAGACACCCTGTTTGGTTGTTGAGAGTGAAGCAGCGTAGTTCAAATAGTTCTAAAATTCTCAGTAAAATTCAAACAGCGTTGACTGAGAATCACAGTTTTTTGTCAAATGGCTGAACTAGCCATAAAAAAAAAAAAAAGTAGCATAGAAAATTGTACTATTATCTCCTAAGGAAGGCTCTAGGATCCTGATCTCATTGCAGAACATTCCTTCAGTCAACACACGGTGTAGTGCAAGACAGAAGGAGCACTTGAGCTGTAAAGGTTTGCGAGAGTACACTGGGCAACTGAATCGAGAGGAAAAAAAAAGGTGGTGGGTGACAGAGGAAGGGAAGGAAGAGGAAGATGACCCGAATTTGAAGGCACCCGATGAGGCAGAGCTCCAGGAACACAGGGCTGCCAGTGCCCGTGGCTGACACACTCCACCAGGGCTGCAGGTCTCTCCTATTTCCACAGCTAAGAAAGATACTCTGCAGTCAAGTAAGTGGCCACATCACGCTTCATTTCACTTTGTAACTGCTTGTTTCCAGCCTTCTCCCTACAACCTGTGTTAGGGCTTTTTATTATAAAACATTCCCTTGCTTTACCATAAAGTCTGTCTAGTTTTGTGGAACGAGGGGAACCAGGGAGAAAGGAATAAGCGAAGTGGAAATTCTTACCACAAAGACAGCAACTTTATCTGAGACAGGGCACACAGGCAGTCTGGAGGGTACGCGTCCAGAAAGCCCGGTCCAGCAGCACATATTGTCTGAGAGAAAAGGTCACCGAGGTTGCCAGCTGGTGGCTTTGGGGAATCTCTACAGGCAGCGATTTCCATCCCTTCTGCAGAGAGCACAGGCAACGAATCCCTCACAGACCAAGGGCAGCTAGGCAATTGCACCTTCAGAAGCTTGTTTTGTCTCCAAAATAGCTGTTTACCAGACTACACGTTTGATACTTTCGGCAATTCTCTGTAATTCAGTACCCATGTAACACGAGTAAAAGTAACGCACAGCTGAGGAGAACACAGTAGCAGAGATTTGAATGACAGAGTAATGTGCATTAGATGCCCAGATACTAATTCATCTACTCACCATTCCTATTTCTAACTCATTTTCCTTTTGGTCTTGAAAACTTTCACCTGATTTTTGGTGTTTTTTGCTCCGTGTTACTGGGGCCACCCCACAGCTCCAGCCCTAGGGCAGCTGGAGGACTGTGGTGACTGCAGCTCACCCACCTACAGAGATTTCAGCTGCTGAGCTCAGCCTTGCCATGGCAGCACCAGCTCGAGACCACCACCACCGGTCTGCTTTGCGACAGGTAGGAGCAGGGTGATGCCATGAGAGCTTCCACCACCAGATTTTCTCTTTTCTTTAAGGCAGATATTTAAACACAACCCACTTAGAACAATTTCCTCCAAGAATAATCTGGCTATTATCTTTTTAAGTCATCCCCATCCCTTAACAGTTTCCTGGTACGATTCATCTCTCCTGACAAAAAGCATGTTTAAAGCTAAGCAAAAAGCCACCAAATTATTATTCGCAGCAGATTTTCTCTCTTCAACAACAATTTATCATAATATTTTTTGGGTGTTTTTTCTTTGTTTTGTTCTTCAATGAGAAAAGTAATTTCTGAGAAAATAAGTACCAATCTGTTTTCAGTTTGTAAGCATAAAACTTGAAAATTGTATCAAAACTAGGATTTTTTCAACAAACATTCCCTAATTGTAATAAAAACACCACACTTCTAAAAAATTTATATGTTCAAAAAATACCTATTCAAAGCAGTCTGTGAGGGAAGACCACTGTAACCAACACTGGACCTGAGAGCCACATGGCAGCTAAGCCCTTTCTGCTTCTCCCCTCGTTCCTCAGCAGCAGTGACACCGCGCGGAGCCTCACCTCAGCTGCAGGGACTCCCTCGGGTGGCCGGCAGTGGAGAACGATCATCCCTTCGATGGGAACCTCCTTCCCCTGTGGGTCTTGCTCAAAGTTTTTCCGTAAATCTGCAGAGTTTAATGCAGTAATTCATTATACCACCGAAGCCATTCCTCCCCCAGCAATCCTACGCGGGCTGCAGATGTGAGCAACAGCGGCACTGTGCCGAGTTCTTAAGGGTGTGTGCAAAGCGAGAGACAACCGAGAGCTGTGACCTCTTCCCTAAATGACAGGCAAGGAGATTCTGTCATCTTTAGCTGCGTTTCCATTTTGTCACCATTAAACAATCCACGTGTGGCTACAGACAATCGGTTTTAGAACCCACCAACTCCATGGTTCCCATTGTGCTTTCACTCTCTCAAGCCACTGCCTTTCCAAAAGAGGAGAATTCAAAGCGATAGCAACAACAACGTGGTATTGTTCAGCTGCCATTAGAACCAACTGAATGAATCCCAGGCTGGCTGAATCACTTTCCTGGTACGTGCTACTTCAGATGAGTGCCAGGGTATTTTACAGAATGTTCTGAGCTAGATGTTTTGTTTAGCTCGCCCACATACTGCAAGCTGCAGGGAGAGGAAGGGACTGAGAGCACATTCCGAAGTGGCTGACAAGATTGCTTCATTTCGGACACCACAGCCCAGCTAATAAATCACCCAGGGTAAGAAACGGGGCACGCTGTCTCAGTCACCCCATAGCACTTTTATGGATAAGTGTCTGGGTGAACCAGAAGAGGCACAAAGGAAACCGGCGTCCGGTGACGTTGACCTAACCCAGCTATGCCTGGGAATATGTCAAGTTTTGCTGGCTGTGAAAGGAAAACTAAAGGGAAGGAAGGTTACTTACTACACGTGCTTTGAGAGTTCGGATGTTTCCATTAGACATACTCATTTTCTTCAAACAGTGTCTCAGATTCCACACTGTGGATTTACTGATTTAATTTTCTCCATTGCTTACACTTCATGAAATACACCCCCTTAAACAGCAGAGGCTCTGAATCAGTTATGCTTTAACATATTTTATAAAGCACATTAAGACTTATTTTAGCAAGCCAGTCGCTAGCCAGAGATGCACGCAGCGCGTGTATTCTCCTTCTTAGGATTCTTTGTTAATGTTGATTCTTTCCCCGCAGATAACCTCTATCTTTTCCAGTACTCTATTTAAGAAGTCATTCATTAGCAGTTAGTCTGCAGTTGTGCCTACAAATGCCTTCATTAGGATGAAAAATGGAGTAGGAGCCTTCTTCTCATTTTCTCTGTGTTCCACACTATTATAAAGAAATACTTACCTGCTTTTTCAGAGAAATATTAAGTGCTGTAGTGCTTTGGACTTCACTCACAATTCAGAATCTCTAGGCTTCAAGGGGAAGGGGAGAGGAAGAAAGCAAAGAAAGAAGTCGACACTACGACACTCAGCATCCCACTGACAGGTGCTGTGACAAAGGTACAGGTTCCGTACGCTATCAAAGCTGGGCCTACACATTCTCATCTCGAGGCCTCCGCAGGGTATTCCCAGTCAGGAATCCGTGCCCCACACCAGGGAGGGAGGTTGTTCACCACAGATGGGATGCCACAGGCCCGTGAAAGGGTGAGCCCTGGACACTCGTGCGGGGTGGTTTACAGACGTCTGTTGGCAGCTATTCATTTTCTCTGGCTGGAGTATTGGCAAGTCCCATCAGCTCTGCGCTCAAGAGCTGCTCTCCCTTTCATAACAAGCCTCATGGCTTCGAGCAAAAGGAGCCAGGCAAACGGGGAGCACAGGAACACAGTTCTCAGGTGAAATGTTCAGCCCTGCTCAGCCCATTACAGCCAGCAGCCGTGAGCAGCAGGCTCTGGAGGCCTGCTCGGTTAATAGGGTAGCTGCAGACAGGGGTGGCAGCTGGGGACCTGGTTTGCAGAAGAACTGGTACCACAATGAGGGGTTTAAAAGTCCCAGCACACAGCTCCACCTGCTTCTGCTCATTCTCATTTTTACCCATATTGCCATATTATGGGGCTGGGAAATCACAGTGCCGAGAAAAGTCAATAAAAATTCAATTCAGAATAATAGTCCTCTGCAGCTTAGCCATCCCGGGGAATTATTAGCTCATTCACTGGTCTGACACTTAATGCAATAGAATAAAAAATGGAATTTACACATATTTACACATTCAAACTAAATCAGCCAACAAAAAAGGGTATTTGTCATTTATAAAAACAAGGAGCTGTTACATTGTTATTTTAAGTTACCCTGTTAAAAGAGCACAATCTCACAGAGATTGATCAAGAATTATGAGAACACTACCTGAGAAAGTTACCCTTCAGAGGTTCTTGCTTGAACCTCCCCAACCTGTTCCTCCTGCCCCTCTTCTCCTTCCCAGGAACATTTCTCCCAACTCTTTGCAGGTTGTTGCCATCACTTCATGGGAATAGGTCTTTAAAGACCTGAACTGGTGATTTAAAGGAAAAGGGTTCCCAACAGACTGGGAGAAAGCAATTTCCTCGACTCTCTGCTAGCAGCACTGCTGAAAAAGGAGGGTTTCAGGCTCTGATTCTGTTAGAAAAATGTAGCAGATCTAATTGTGAGGTAAAAATCAGATGAGGCTTTGAGTATCTCTACAGCCTCATAGGAACAATTGTGTTTGGGTTCTGTCTTTGTGTCCCCCTTGCTATCACAGCAGCTATTGCATTTTCCATTACTTGCATCCTTCAAATAACAACCTGTGGATTGGGGGTTATGACACTGGGGAAGAGGAACAGCAAGGAACTGAGTGAACTGTCCCCATCTGGGGACCATGGCTGTCTTCTGCTCCCCACTGTTACCAAAAATTCTGGAATGAGTCTTCTCTGCTGAAGGATATCCAGCCCGACAAGCACCCTTCCCTCATAACTCCTGATTTATCTATAGTGTTGCTGTTTGAAACTTAACATTCCTCAGCCTACAAGACCAGAGTTATTCCCTTTGTTTGAAGCAATGATGCCCCCTCAGCGAAGAGTGACAGCAGTGACCACAACCACGTGGCTACCTTCAGATTCACCACTGGCAAGGACTCTGTCCCTGTGTGCTAGGACTTAGGTATTTTAACTGAATAAATCACAGCTCTGCACAAGGACATTCCTTTCTAATCCCATTATGAAAGGAAGATAAATCTTTCCTCTAGTGATTGAAATTATTCCATTTCAGTGAACTCTGAAAAAAACACGGCATGTTTTTGTGGTATCTCATGGGGGGGGCTTGCAAAAGCAGCAGTACCTCGCCAGTATCCAGTTGTATTTAACCCTAAAAGAGCAGTACATTTCCATCCCTCACAAAACCCAGAAGAGCAGAACATTTACTCTACTCACACGCTATGCGGACAGATGCCTTCCTACTCTTGGAGGTCCCTAGATGGCTCCATGCAACACACTGACACCAGTAATCTTCTGGCCCATGAAAGTCTTCCACCTGCTGTCTCGTCACATTGATGAACACCTCTCGAACTTTCAATCCTGAGGGGGAAAGATACAGAAAATTAGCTGATATGAGCTGTCTGATACTTGGGCATAATGCTAAGGTTGGCCAAACCTTTTCTTTTAATTAAACAATTCCATTTTTAATCAAGGCAAAGCTTTAATTAGTTTGACAGTAATATATTGCCACTAATTAAATTCTAAAAGCTGAGTAGGTCATAATGCATTGAGTTACAAGAATTACCCGCTCACTGTGGTCTTTGCAAGAACAAACACCTCCCCCAGCAACCTTCTCTCCTGTGCCTTTTCCCCCCAGGAGTTGTTTATCTGGAATGTTGTAATATATAGACAATAAAAGTGCCTTCTAATCTAACATCTCAGTGCCCTCAAAAACCTTTCTGAAGTACCCTGGTAGGCTCCCAATCAAGTCAAGCAACCAGAACTACCCATTTCTGACAGGAGCTACTCCAGTGCCCAACTGAATTCCAGCCACTGCTGCCATGGTTCCACCAGCAGCCGTGACCTTGTTGGCAGAGAGAAGTTGCATAACCTCGCTGAACTAACCTGCAGTGCAACGTTGTTGTCTACTGCAGGTTTGCCTCTCGTCTCTCAAAACGAATGCCTCTTTCTGAGGGGGTAACCAGTTACCCCTAAAGAGGTGAGAGAACAGGATCTGAGGGGGGAAGCAAGGCTAGCCAGGAGTAACGATGGGAAAGGGCCTGGGCTTTTTCTGAGCCTGCTGCCATTCCACAACCTCCCAAACACGGCTGAAACTTCCCAGTATTGCCCTTCAGACCAGGAGCATTTGCTTCAGACTGAGCTTGAAGGTAAATCCAAGACATCAAGAAGCCTTGTAAATCTGACACCTTTTTTTATACGTGTGGGCTATCTGCCGTACCTGCAGCTACCTTTGCATGACAGCCTTGGGGAGAGGAAAGATAACCCAAAACTGGGTTAAAAGACATTAGGAAGCATTTGAAAGAGCTAGTCAGAAAAGCATTAATTTGAAAATAGAGAACATTCATGCCTAATACTTTCTTTCTCCTCCTGTGCCGTCCCAAGATACTTATTTCTCCTTCACTAGGAATGAATGAAAACTCAATCTTAACAGATTTCATGCCTGTGAAGTTTATAAAGCAGCAAGAAATTTCTAAACCTGAACTCCATAAAAATTGGCTTCCGCTTAATCTCAGGCATCATTAACAGCTTCTTCTGAAAGGCACCGGGAAGTCGACGTGTTCCTTTGGTAAACAGGAGCGATGAGGCCGCTGGGGATGCTCACTGCAGAGGGGCGGGGAAGGTCAGACAAGCTTTAAATACTACAAAGCAATACAGATTTTTGCTGCTCTTCCAGCAGCAGGCAGAGGGGATTTTCACTTCTCTTCCTCCAGCCCGCTGGGCTCGCTGCGTTTCACAATGTACCTAATGACACGGACAGACCTGCGATAGCTTCCTGAGTTGTCTCAATAATCTTTTTAGTCACACAAATATTTATTCACTCTGTAATAAACAAACAGAGGTTCCCTGGATGTTTTTATTTGCATTTTGGTTTTTTAGAGTCTGTTGATGCAGTTTTCAACATCGCTGTTTACAAAACATCCCCGTGTTTTCTGTCAAGGTAAAAAGAAGTCATTATGAAAGAGACAGAGCACATGGAACCTGGTGGTTCTGCCAGAAACCCTCCCCTGGCTGACGTGCTGACTGGAGCACAGTGAAAATGCACCATCCAAGCCACTCTGCCAGCAACGGATCCTTGGATTCTGAGTCACGCGACTGTTCTGGAGAGTCAGATTCACAGGTTAGAGGTAAGAACAGTCCAGTAAGTTCCATTAGACAGCATCTGAGTCCTGGTGACCCGAGAGCAGGTCTTCACTGGCTGAAGGCATGTCTCCCCACCACGCTCCGTGACACTGTCTGGTTCCTCAGCTAGGGCAGGTCAAGCTGCAGGAAGCCCCTGAATGATCTCAGTTAAAGCTCCAGAGCCTCCAAATCCAAGCTCATTTGCAGCCATGTCCAACAGGGTTGTGACCCATGTACTTAAAGACTCCTTCGACAAGGGCGTAAAGCAACGAAGTTCTTGACAGAGGCCGACCTCTCTCAGATGGCCTGTCTCCAGTCAGGATCACTCATCCAGCACTCAATTAGCTGACACTACATCCGATCTGCCTGCCTGTGCTGCCCAGCGTTGATCTCTCTGTGAACGTACAGCAAGAGGCTGAATCTGAGCATCTCCAGCCGTCCTGCCATCCCATGACCTCTAAGCAGTGTCTTCCTGGGGAGAGAAGACTCCCAGTCACCAGCCATTAACTGCAGACTCGCTGATAGTTCTGCTGGTCCCCAACCTGCTTCTGGTACATTGTCTTCAGGAAGTCTCTCAGGTTCTGAGCTACTCCAGGAAGTTTTGGAAGCCGCAAGGAGGGAGGAAGGTACTGCACCCTGTACAGCTTACTGGTGCATCCATGCTAACAACGACAGAATCTGCACTGATGCCAAACAGAAAAATCATCATGTGATGACTTCTTTGAGAAGCAGAAGCCATTTCTAGGCTCACTGGTACTGTAAAATTCTGAGCAGGTGTCAGTGAATAAAGGCATCTATGGTTTCAGGTTTATTAAGGCAGAATAGTCTCCAGCCCAGCGCTTCCTTTCATTGTGCATTATTTCATTAACCTGTAGATCACCCTTATTTTCATTAGCAACTCTCAAACTTGTTTGTATCAGGCAAACAGGACGTGATTTTGAGAAGCTGATGGTTCAGCACATGGGACAGGTCAGAATTCAGGTCCTTTTCCAGGTCTCCCAGTTTGACAATAGACAAAATAAGCGCATCCAAAATAGCAGAATCACAGGACAGCTGAGGCTGGAAGGGGCCCCTGGAGAGCTGCTAGTCTTTGGGGAGAGCTATGCTTTGCCTACAGAGAAAGTACGCCTCTTTTCATTTGTTTTAGAAACAACTACAGAAAGCAAACCCACTGGGGACAGAGGTGTATATTCCTCATTTATCATCCCCGTATTTCACCAACAAATACACTCACCTGCCTTCCGCATCTCGAGACACGCCAGAAAAATTGTTCAGAGAAAATGGCACAGAACAAAAATTCACCCAAATCAAACCAGGTGCATAATAAACAAGAGCAACATTTTACCTATGACTTGTATAGCTCTAACAAGCACCACGAGTCCAACCCTTTAAATTATTGTGCAAATTATAAGCATCATCCTTTGTTACTCAGTTCAGCCTTACAGAATATGAAATTATGACTGTGGTACTGATATGCTAATAAGCTTTCTGCACTGTTGGATGGCTTAGCTGCAGATAGACTAATGCTGGCAGCAGATGAATAATTGCTCTCCACGTACTAAACATACCAGAGCTGCGCAGAACTTCAGCATTTGTCAGCTTTATTTGTTTAAATGAGAAAAACACTGACAGCAGTTATTGCGGTAATCTTTTTATTTATCAGACAAGAAAACTCTAGTTACTCTTAGCAGGTCTGATCCCCTAGTGAAACCAAAAGGTAAAATAATTGTAAACTAACTCTGAGGTGCATGCTGCAATGCTCAGGCAAGAAAAATAAAGCAGAAGGAAATTAATCAAACCATAATTATTATGTTTCTATCACAGTAGCATCTACTAGCTCAGGCTCTCGCTTCATGAGGCAGAGTACGCAGAAGAGAGAAGTCCCAGTTCTGCCACGTTTATGGAACGAAGGGAACTGGCAGATTAGGGATCACTGTCTGTTCTGCACTCGGGAAATGGGGCAGAAGAGGATGAAACAACCTGGTCTCTAACAGACTGAGGCAGCAACCCCTATCCACAGGTGACACGTCCAGCCTGTGTCCATCTTGCCTGCACCCATTTTCCGCTCAAACAGCAGCAAATCCACCCCAGGAGAATTCAGTGCAAACCCTTCAAGCCCACCAGGACCCCGACCATCCGAGGGCAGGCAGCACGTGGCACAGCTCGTAACCACAAAGCTTGCAAATACAAAATCCTTCCTCCCCTGCTGCTCCTCCTCTTCAATTAACAGCAACTCCTCTGTTACTCTAATAATTACTTTTATTTCTGTCCTATAACAACGAAATAATGCAAAACTGGATTCCACGTTCATCACAATGCCACCACGTACGCGTTGTCCTCCCACAGCTGTCCTTCCTATCCTCGCAGATGTGCGCAGGACAGGGCTGTCGGTAAAACGCACGGGGTCCCTCCAGGTGCCACTGCCAAGTACACACCTGGCTAAGAGCTTGCTGGCAGGAACTGAGAGAGATGCTGAGATACATTTCTCGTGCTAGCATAACATTTCCTCTTGTTTGGGTTTCTTCTTGTTATTTTTCACTACATTTCCATACATCATCTCAGAATTTTAATCGCGTAACAAATAGTGAAGAGATGGAAAAGGACAGACCCATTTTACTGCAGTGTAACCTCCCTCTGGCACAGTCACACCCTTTAACCAGAGGCACCATTCTTGGCAGAGATTCCAGTGCCGTTTGTCGCAGATGGAGCTCACGCAGTACACGGAGCGCTGTGCAAGCCTGGTAACAGACGTGTTTATGCCCCAGATTTGACTCCAGAAATGAGGGCAGTGCCAGCAGGCAGATGGAGTCTAAAAAAACCCAATAGTCTGCTGTTTACTGAAGGCTAAGGAAGAGTTCCAGAATAATTTATGGCTATGGACACATGATGGTGAAAGAATATCCATGGCTGTCCTTCAGTGTTACACTGTAGAGAGCCTTTCCTCACCTTTTTGTGTCCTAGGCAGGCTTGGAACACACAGACACGCTGCACTGCCTGGACAACACTTACGTTTGGAGAACAATCCTTTTCAGGTTAGCTCCATCCCTGGGCTAAACCCAAAGTGGCAACGCTTACATTCCAGATCCCATTCGCTAGGCCTGCGCCCCTGTGTCTCAAACCCCCATCTTCCCGGTGTTAATTAAAAAACCCACCTAATGTTACTTCATCTTTTTTTATTCTGTTATTAATCCAAGGCTTAGAAAACATAATTGCAGTATTCAGAAGACAAATTTTCATTAACCATATGGAAGAAAAACATTTAGGGATGACATTTCTTCTATATTGATTCAGCAGCGCCTTCAGAAGTAAAGGTTACGCCTATTAAATTATTTTCAAAAAGGTAACTGTAAAAATTAAAATTCATCCAGATTAGCATTTACAAAAAGCCTTTAGTACAAAATCTCTTCAGAATGTGTCACTTAAAAAGAATGCCAAACACCACTTTAGGAGATGTAACTTCTGCGTAAATGGCATTTTTGCCTCGAAAAAGGAGTTTCTCGTATTGCTAGAGGCCGTTATGCACAGACTGCTGTTTTCCAGACACGGAGTTGCCTAGCAATCTCGGATTTAAAAATAGGAGAAAAGCAATAACAAAACAGAATTGTGAAATTACAAGACGGTGCAGCATTAAATTGCTTTGCAATACTTATCAAGATGCTTCTAAATGAGAAAAGATACAGGGTGTGCTGGGAGCACGATAAAATCTGGTGATCATTTTCAACTTTCTCCCTTCTCTTCTCTTCTCTCGGACACAGGTTTCAGACAATGGATTTCTCTTACTTAGCACCTATCGCCGCTGGCGGGTGAAGGCAACTTTCAGCCACCACACTGGTTATTTTTTTCAGGGTTCATCCTGACAGGAATTTCAGGAAGTTTGATGCTTCCCTCTTTCTAGATCCCACTACAGACAAATGAGGCCACTGAAGTAAAGAGAACTACGTGTGACGGGTGACTCTGGAACCAGAGCCGGTTCCCGCTCCGTTAGCTCCAAGCGAGCCTGCAGCGACCTTGCTGCATCACGGGACTCTCCCGCTGGGGTGGCTCTGACTGGATCTCCTGCTCTTCCCTCTGCTTCGATACTGTTTGTAGACACTGCATCCAGGTGCCTCCCCCAGAGGACACGCTAGCCCTTACCTGTCGCCTCATCCATGCTTTCCTCAGACACGTGCTCGTTTTGATGGACCCATTCACCGTTGCACTTGAAGAAAATCTGCATAGCTGGCATAGCCTTACAGCGCAGGACAATGGGGTTGCTTTTTATAATGTAGGCATCGTCTGGTTCCTCCATAAAATGAGGCAGTGTTCCAGGAGCAGATGGGATAGACTCTGGAAGGGCTTCACTGTTATCATTTCCTGAAAGGGCAAGAAAGGAAAATACACATTTTTCATGTTGTTACACCCTTTGTATCATCTCATTTCATTGATTAAATACCAGTTTGGATTTTACTAAAAACTCATTTTACTAGAGAAGCACCTGTAGAATCCAATGGCTGCCAGGATTGTGCTTTGCAAAGAATCCGACACACACACAAAAATATCAAATAATTCAAGTGTCGAGAAAAATGACAGGAAACAAGGACTGGAAAAGTACATCATCACCATTGCCCAGTTTATAGATGGGGAATTGAGGCACAGAAAGAACAAATGTGTCAATCTAAGGTCATACAGAACATCTGTGGAAGAAGCAGAAACTAAACCCTATTCTCTTGAGTGACAGCCCAGTGCCTTAAGTACCGAATCTTCCTTCCTTTCACTGAATTTAATTTCCTTTAGACAGTTGCTGCAGATTTAACAGGGATCAGAATGTTAACCACAGAGAAATATACTGATATGAAGGGCATTACTGTAGCACTCCAACACTGGAATAAGCAAACTGTGATTTCATACCTACTTAGAGGAAATTTTCAATATGCTTTTATGCAGTTCCCATTTACCACAGCCCTTTAAGGTGATATAGAAGTGGAAAAGTGGTTTCCGTACAGTGAGTAGCTGCAAGCTCATGAGTTTTCTCAGCTTCCACCACTGACAGGAGGATCCAAGGGCATCCGCTCAGCAACGGATAAGCCCACGTGTCTTACCTGCTGAACTGCTGTCCTTAGACATGAACAGAGAAGCAGCACAACACAAGCTTCTCCTTTACTACAACTCTTCTAATGGAGTCAAATCCTGGTTGCTGCTGTCAAAAGCAGGAAATTCCCATCGACTTTTAGCAATGCTGGGATTTATTTCAGTAGCTTCTTTCGTAAGAAAATTCAGAGAACAGCAACAAAAATACGACAGAAGAGATCGATTTGTGGCGGAAGATTAAAAAGTACTGAACACGTGCTGGGCAGCCAAATGGCAACAGGGGAGGGCACGGTCTGTGTGCAGATGAAGGGAACACGGCAGCAGAGGGGAGGAGCTGAGGGCAATAAATATGTGATTTAACCAAAACTGATGAAATTAAGTTAGATGAAAGCTAAGCCATGATGTTACGGAGCAAGTCTGAAAACCTTCAGAGGTCTAGTAGATTATGGAATTGTAAGAACATCCTTGGTCTTTATTCCTGTTAAAAATGGGTATCTCCCACTTCACACTCGGTGCGCCTGCGCGTGCAAACACACACCGTGCGCGTGCTGGGAGATCAGCCTGATTTTCAAGTGCGTTCAGTGGTTTAAACTACACTTTATAGAATATTACTGTAACTGTTAGTGTTTTACTACTGAACATTTATGGCAATTTCCCTCCTGTCAATCTTCAGTGCCGCCGTGCCCCTGCAGGCTTTCCATGCTTTAGAGCAAATAACAAAAATGGCATTATAAGATTGTGGAGAGGCTTGGGAATCCCATGCTCCCATCAATGCTCTGAGTGCTTCACCAGGCAGCAACACGCTTGTGGTGAGACAGAACAGTGAATGTAAAATATAAGATAAAGACACCATATTTACATCTCTCTGACTGTGTATACACACAGACGTGATTAAATATGTAAATGACAGGAGCTGTCACAGACCTTAATCGCATCAGTGCCAATTAGATAAACTGTGGGGAGGTGATGCCCAGACTGATGTTCTGACATTCTAAGAACCAGGTACTGCCTATTCCTAATCAGGTAGAACAAATCCAGGGTCAGGTCCTATAAAATATTATTTAGGAGGCTATTCCTGACATGATATAAATCTAGGTGCATTGCAGGACGAGTAATATTTCAGCTGAGATAACTACAGTAGCTGCTGACCAAAGCAAAGCCTCTCCCGAAGCACACTTAATACTGGGAATTTGAACTTCATGCATCTTTTCTTTTGTGCATCATCTTTTCTGTATTTTAACTTGTATTCAAACTCATCTGAACGCCTACTGGAACTTTGTAAGGGTTTTGATTTCAAATTATTGAGGTTTTTCATTTGTAACTGTCAGTTTTCAAGATTCAGGCCATTCATAGTTACAGAAAAATGGTTGTTTTAATGGAACAGTGAATGACAGAAGAGCAAACTATCAAACACAACTCTTGTATTTTTCATTCCTGGAAAATTACCTTTCAGGAAGTGCTTTGTGTTTTATGTTCTGCACACTAGTCCAATAGGGACTTTAAATCTTTTTATGACAATAA
The DNA here is from genome assembly GCA_024605025.1 of Megaceryle maxima. NCBI lineage: Eukaryota > Metazoa > Chordata > Aves > Coraciiformes > Cerylidae > Megaceryle > Megaceryle maxima. Next base: position 54,182 of record JANHGN010021260.1, on the reverse strand, counting down.
TAGAAACAAAAAAGAAAGGAGGAAAAAAAGTAAGGAACAAGCAGTAGATTATTCTCTGAAATAGATATATACGGCTGTTAGCTGTCAGATCACAGCAGAAAATCTTGATAGTAGCCAACACGAATCCTTCATTATTTCAAGACTGATTAGGATAGAATTTAGATGGTAAAAAGAGATCTTAAAACAATGAAAAATCATGAGTCCTACGCTTTTCTTTAAGAATTATTTCAAATAAGTAAGTAGCATTACTTTTGAAAGAAAGAAAGAAAGAAAGAAAGAAAGAAAGAAAGAAAGAAAGAAAGAAAGAAAGAAAGAAAGAAAGAAAGAA
>JANHGN010021260.1:5109-52490 GCA_024605025.1 Megaceryle maxima | reverse complement strand
GAAAGAAAGAAAGAAAGAAAGAAAGAAAGAAAGAAAGAAAGAAAGAAAGAAAGAAAGAAAGAAAGAAAGAAAGAAGTGTCCCAAACAAGCCAAGTAACTTGCCAGGAACACATGGGAATAATCCTTTTGAAACAACCATCCTCCAACAGCAGCCAGCACAGCAGATCCCGTTATTATCACCATCACTTTCCGATTACAAACCCCAGTATAAATTCAAGTATTCTCTATTTCCCTTCTCTCTCCATCTCCTCCCCCCTAACCCAACCCCTACAAAATATGAAGCAGATTTGTCCGGGGGCTGGAGCACGGATACAAGGAATTCTCATTATTCAGTCAGAAAAGCAACCTGGGGAGATTTATCTACATTCTTTTAACCAGATGACCCTGTGCAACAAGGTGGGTATTTTGGAAGTCACTCAGACATTGACGGAACTATGAGATTTTGTTGCCCACGTGAAATCTTTTAATGCTTTTGTTGTTTCCTCTAGCACAAGGATCTACCAAAGCCTACAGGGATGTGGTATTTAGCAAAGACTGACAATACAGGAGCAGCAAGAATGGTCAGTAATAAAACCTGCATGCTGATGAGTCTCCCTGCATTATTTTTTCTTTAAACTCTATACGTTGAAGGGGAATCCAATTAGTAGTTCTTCATCACTCCCAGTAAATGATACAGAACTGCTTAATTGGTAAGACTGCCACAGAGCACCTACTGTAGAGCCACTTTCATCTGCCTGCCAGATCTGTATCAAGAGACAACACACATCCATGGACAAGCAAAGCGGCACTAACTGCTGCTCTGTTCCAGACTCTCTAATCCTGGTGTTTCCTGGGTGCTTCCCACTACTTCAGCATATTCCCAAAAGATGTAATTTGTACCCTTAGAGAGAAGCTGTGCTGATGGAACCTGCTACACCAATAGGGTGCTTGAAAAACTTGGCTGTGAAAGAGAAACCCCACGTGCCTCAGTAACGCAGCCAGGCCCCTGCCAGGGTGGGTGCTCCTTTGAACAAAAGGGAACGCTGCTGGGAAACTGCAGACCGCGTAAAAACACCCTACAGAGCCACGATCACTTCTGTGCTTCACATCTTAGCAGACAGTCTGCCAAATTTTCAGCACATGTTGAAAGTCACAAGTGCTGTATATACATCTCAGCAAGCCAACCTTTGATACAGGTATATTAGTTTCATCAGACTCTCTTGCTTCCTATGGATATAAAGTCTAAACTTCCAGCAGCTGTACCATAATCCTTCCCATCAAATACTTGGGCGACAGGTGGAAAATTGTTCTGCCAGCTGAGGAAGACAAAATCCATTCCTCCTGGCAATTTTCTGCAATGAAAAATCCAAAAAATGAATGTGCAATAAGTTGTGGAAATAAATCTAAAATATTATCACACAAAAGCAGTGTGCTCAGAATATTTAGCTGCAAACTAACCCTGCTTATCTGAATTTTAAAGAATCTCATTTCTTCTTCTGTGTGCACAGGGCTAGATATTAAGGTGGATGCTTCTACCTGAAACCATTAGCTATACACTTGCTTTTTTTCCATTTTGCTTTGCTTTGAATTGCACTGTGGCTTCTTTGATCATTAATACTTTTTTTTTTCTTTGCATGCATCAAAGAAGTCTGACAACAAATCTGGGAAGCACGTGTTAGCCATGTCATTTTACAGAAGGGCAAGCAGTCAGCCTGAAAAAGAACTATGTGAATAAGAGCAAGCCATGAAACCAGGAACCAAACGCTGCAGGGCCATGCCCTGGTACTTACTAATGCCATGCTGAGCCGTATGCACTGCTCCTCTGCTATTGAGAAGGTTTTCCATGACACTGGCCCCGGCTTAATAGCAGCACAAGAGTTTGAAAGTCAATACACAATCATGGAAATAAGTTGTCTTAATAGGATTAAAAGACAATTGTGATGTATAATATACTTTTTAAGTGCCTTTCTGTTCACTTTAACTGTCCTTTCCTCCCTAACTTTATGTCCACGAAGCTGTAAAAGGTTAAATGCTTTTTCAACAGCGATAAAACAGATGTGCAAAGAAAAGCCGAGTGTACGAGAGGCTACCCACAGACTCACGTGGTGAGCGGAGCTGCCTGGGCAATGGCAGAATGACCTGCTGCAGCTGGAAGCAACTGAGTGAGCCTACTTTAATAATCCTCTGCTTCTTGGCCAAAAACCCCTGACAGTGAACCTGTCTGTCCACTAAAAGGCAAGTCAATGTGTGAGTGGGACCACGTGTTCCTCTTGCTGACAAGGAGCACGCATGGGGTCCTGTAACTAACGCATCTGAAAAGCTGCGTGTCCCCAAGACATTCTGATTTCTTGTATTTCTCTGAACAAACACTTTTTTCCCCACTTTTCACCAAACAGCATGCAAGTGTCTCCTCACACAGAATCCATTTGAGAAAGACCCTGGGATGTCAACAAAGTTTTGCCGCGAAGAACACAAAGCACTAGTCCTTCAGCGCGGCACTTCTTCCACGGAGGGGATTTTTATGCTGCAATGAGCGAGGCCGTAACCAGTTCCACACCCGATCGCCTCGCCTGCGCAGATGGCGAGCGAAAGCAGCCACCTTCCACCCAATCCACCTCCCCTCAACGCGACCGCGAGCTGTCGGCTCGCTTCACACTGCCAACTCGCAGCGGCTTAGCGAGGAGTCTCTGCAGAGCAGCCAAGGAAGGAATGGTAGGTGGAGGGAGACCAGCTCCCATTCATACAGCTCGAGGGGGTTCTTTTTATAAACAGAAAAAAAAACCCAACACAAAAACCAGAGAAGTAAAACCCCACCCTTTGCAGCAGCACCACTTTCCCCTCTAGAATGCAATATTCAGCTGACACTGTTTTGCCCTCTCTTCAGCCATTTCAGGAGAAACTTAAAAGTTCACTGAAATTCATAAAAGTAACTTTCCACAAACCACACTGGGAAGGGGTTGCAGGAGGGCAGGGCATTTATTTTCAGCACTGAGGATGAATATGTTCATAAAACAGTAGTGGTCTTTCCTATGCCCACGGAGATGAATGTGTTACCCTGTTGTAATCCCTTACGTATTCTAAATCTATCTATAGCTAAGCTATGCATATTTATAAAAATGATATATTGCATTTATTAAATATTAAGTGGATTACAAACTTGAAGAATTTTCCATGCATTCCTACATTTATTTAACACCTCGATTTTTTTTCTCTAAGCAGCATGCAAGCAATATACATTTTAAGAGAAAAAAAAGATTCTCCAGCATTCTAAACAGATGAATCTGTAACAGAAAGTCTTCCAGCACGCGAGGTAAGAAGTTTATCAAACTAGAAAAAAGAGAGTACTTTAAAAATGCTATGAGACAGCGTGTGGTGACACCAGACTTGTACAGAGACCCAAATGGATGAGGACAAAGATTGTGTTTTTAGTAACAAACACGACTGAAATGACCAAGGCCTCAACAGATGATTGAATGACATCAAAAGAGCCCTAAAACGCCTGTCAAATAGCTACTATCACACGGAGGCTACAGAGAGTTTGCCTTAAACAGCAACAGCATTAGTTACACACAGTTTAACAGCGGTCTCCTGGAAAGACATTCCCCTTTCTCAGGGCAGGGGAGGGGAGGGGAGCTTTACTAGCTCACTGTGCAGCCAGAGTCCCAGGTGCTGCAGCAAGACCACCAGACGTGTCCCCTTTGGGGTCGATCACCTTTGGGATCAGCAAATTGCCTTGAGGGTCCACGCTCTGCTGTTGCCTAGGATACCTGGCCTGTCAAAGGTGACAAGAAATGAACTCTGAATAAATTCCCCAGTGTCATTTCACTAACTGATGTGCCACGTGCCTCCAAGGGCTGCCAGCCATAATGGTTGCCATTAACATAGCAAATATTTACTTACAGCTTCTCGCTACGGAACAGGTCTTGCGGGCCGCTGGAGAAAGTCACTACTACAGTTTGGCACAGAGGCACAAGACAAAGCAGGAGACAGCAAAGTGAGGGAAGGCTTCTCTGGAGCGCTCTGCTTGCGTTCTCTGTACACTGAGATGATCTCTCACATTTACACTGAACACTACACAGCGTTCTGTAATAGCCTGCTATTTGGCACACACTTGTCTTGCTAATGTCTAAATTTAAGGGGTTTTTTTTAACCAAAGGACATTTTTACAACTTTTAAATTAAACTTACAGTTTTCATATAAAAAAGTAGCATTGAACTTCCAAGTACCTATGACTCAGAAAGGGAATGAATTAGAACCAAACTAGAGCAAGGCTAAAATGCTCTTTTTGATCCTCAACAAGGAATTAAAAATAGTGGATTTTATCCACCTGTGAGAGCACTGGGGGAAATAAAACCCCAACAATGATACTAAGAGTGCAGCAAATAAAATACACAAGTGCTTGGATTCCTTTCACGGGAAACAAATAAATCACCAACAGCAAGTGAATTATGTCAGGATAGTTAATGTGCTTGTTAACGTAAAAGTCAAGGGGAAGTGATCATAATGTAAGTAACTTGTTTTTAAATATCACCAGTGCATTTTTATTAGGACCCAGCAATTTGCAGAATATATTTGAGCTCACATCTCATCAGATACACACTGCCAGCTTTAGTCTCTTGCCCTCCTTCCACACCCCCTCCCCACAAAGACTGAAATCAGCTTTGAAATGACGAGGATGGGGTTCTTCATCTGCTAGTGCTGCTTCAAAGATCCTCCACCTTGACTGGCCAGACTGTAATTATCACTTGGATCAGCAGCACTGCGATACGCCAAAGAGAGTCACCTCCACGGGGAAAACTAACTTGGAGTAAACTGGAAACTCCAATCTGTCCACAAACGATGAGTGTAAACTAGAATTTCTCCCAAGTACAATTACTGACTTAACGTAGCTGCTTATCAAAGCCTGGGCCAAAACACGGTACCTGCTGATGCAAGTACTTCTAGCTCAGCACCACAGCCGTAATAAACATAATGAATTCAGACCCGGCTCGGAGCTGCACCTGTTCTCCAACGCTTATTCTTAGCTACAGCAGCGCTTTATTTACTGAAGGAGCCACAGAGCTCTTTCCTCCAACTGAATTCACAAATCAATTGTCATTATTAAGGCTAAGGGCTTTGATGTGCCCAGCTACCAATTCAGCTGCTGGAGGAGATGCTTACCGCAGAGCTTTTCACATGCTGCTTCAAAATGGACTACAGACGAGTTTTCAGTTTGTTTGCAAGCAAGTAATAAGGCTGCTGTACAACTGCTGATAATGTATTAAAAAGAGGGGGCAAAAATCACCCACACATATGCCAAACTGCTCTTCTCTTACAACTACTTCAGCATCAAAGCTGTTCTGCAGATAAATGTCAGTTTAATTTCTTTTGTAAATGTTGGAGGGGAAAAAAACCCCACCTTTCTTTCTCCATCACCAAATGATAATGCCTCTAATGCTTGACAACAGATGTTGCATAACAAAGCACATCAACATCTTTCTTGGCTGACAGCGTAGGAAAGATCAGCAGCACTTGCTTAACGCGACGCTTAGGAGCTCAGCAGAAACTCTTCCCAGCCTGTCCATTTAAACCCCTCTGGTCCCTGCATTCCTGTAAGAAAGGTATTCTCAAACACAGAGGGCACGTGGTTGCTTTGGCACCAAGAATAAGAAGCCACACACAACACCTCTGTAATGGATTCAGAAAGATCAGGGAATTCTTATTTGTCCAAAGACTGATGTTTGCAGTTATCTGTGGTCTTTATTACTATCGACTGTGCCAAGTTAATCTGGAGTTGAAAACTTAGACCCATTAGACACCTTCCTCTTGCTCTAAGTGTCATGGAACCTCTTCTCTCCAGAAAGCCAACCTTTAGATACATACACTTCCTAACAAGGGGCAACGAGTTAACTGGAGGCATTAAATGCCAGGAGAACAGCTGTGTTTGCTCACCTGAATATCACCATTTCCAAAGGATAATCTTAAATCAATCTGGGGTTTACTATTATTCTGCAGAAACTATCCTGTAGCTTTATTGGTCGACTCGCTGAAGCCAATACACCTGCAATGTCAAAGCTGACAGTAAGCAGAGGTGCTCTGCAGTCACGATTTACTGCCAGCAGCATTTTCAACTTTAATACCTTACTGAAGTTCAGGGTGTGTCTGGGGCTGCTTTCCTACCCAATACAGCTTAAAATTTCTAATAGATATTAGTAAAAGATCTACTCTCCATAAAATGTGTACTATCTATACACATGTGTGTTGGACTAGATGACCTCTAGAGGTCCCTTCCAACCCAGACATTTCTATGATTCTATATATAATTAAATAAGGAAAAGCTTAGGAAACATCACTGCCATACAGGACTCTGGGATCTTAAGTCTTACATAAAGGAGTGGACATTAAAAAAATCCCCAACACCCCCCAGAAAACACACTACAGAAAGAAAAGATGAAAAAGATGCATTTATGAGAACTGCAATGCACTAGCACCGCCCTCCCTTTCCGAATCAATTGCTATCTTAACCTCCACACAACTAAAAATTGAAACAGTAAAATATTCTAGCACCCTGTAATAATATATACATAGACCTGTGAGGCATTTCAATTTAATTATGTTACTACAGTTCTCATAAGCTGTTTTCTGCACTAGAACACGATAAGATTTCTGTAGTGCCCTCCAGTTAATTGTTTGAACAAATAAATACTTTGCAATTCTTCTTTCATTCTTCTTACAATCAGATAGCTTTCCCTAAGCCCTGGAAGAATTTAGGCAAAGACTTCCTACCTGAAACAGAGAGAGTAAAATCCTATCAGTTTTCTGGAGTGTGTCAGTCCTAAAGATGCTTTCAGAAGAAAAGCTAAGAAGTCACTTAACAGCCACCATGATCATGCAGCATGGGTTAGAGATACCCGACAGATCCCCAGCCCCAGAAAGTCGAGTTACCGAGGGCCTGGTAACCCAGCCCCAGTGCAAACACCTCCCCTCCTCAACTCCTATGGACTGTGGGGCTGCTCAGCTCGGAGCACCAGCCTCTCAGAAGTGTACCTGCTTTGGAACTGGGAGCAAAGCTCCCTGTGAAGAGCTGTTCTCTTCCTCCATGGGATACACTTAAGAGTGAATGTTTCCTCCCATCGGCCTTAACAGAACCAGCTTTCTGACTGGCCAATGCAAATTCAAAATCAATCCTTTTGCAGGAGCTCTGTGCTACCAGCTGAAAAGACCAACCTCAGACATTCCAGATCACAGCTTCAGCAGATAGTTCAGCATCTCCTACCGGAATCTCATTTCTGTAATAACTTGGCACAGAACCATTTCTCATTCAGTTGCTTACCCATTCCTTAAATTACTCCCCCCTCCTTACATTTCCCTTACAGTAAATCAGAACCCAGGGGTGGTGACATTCAAGTGTGATTCTGACTGAGCTATAACTAACTCAACTCCATTTTCTGCAACTTTTGCTACCTGGCAGCTACCGTCCTAATTACAAACTTAAACTGCCTGTTTCTTCAGCTGCTGGCGGGGGAAGAAACAAAACAACCCCTAAACAAAGCAAAAGAGAAAAACAAAACAACAACAAAAAATCCATTTGCAAATAACTTTCTCTCAAGAACCTCCTACACTAAACGCCCCTACAGCTGACAGTTTTGTGCAGCACAAAGATTAATAATTTCCAAAACCTGACATTTTCCATCTGAATCGCACGCTACTTTGTGAAAAAATCTCTTCTATATCCTGCTCCGTGCTGCTTTTCACAGAGAAGGGCATTTTAGGCTTTGACTGCTTTTGTCATGTTAAAGACCTAAAAAGATTTACAGCTGTTGGCTCTGCAGCAAGATGTTCGTGCTGCAATCGTGCACTTTTGGGTGAGACTGGCAATCTGTACTTGAATGGATGATCCATTTTGTGCATCAACAACATCCACTTGCACCGCAAGCGTTCTGCTGGCGCATACACACCTTGAAGCATAAAACTCACCCACCCTTTTCCCTTCCCTCAAATGACTTAAACATTTGCCAGCATTAGAACTACACCTTTGCCTGAATTTCACTGTTTTCAACTTTGCCTACCCACGTGGTTTCAAGCAATTTTACTAAATGCTGTATTTTCTGGTCTTCTACAGTGCAGAATGCTTTACAAAGAAGCCTCCAGCTGACCACTCTTTCCTGGCAGCTCTGCAATCTCGACCATTTGCCTGTGTTTGGGATAAGGAAGCAGGAGTTGCCTTAGCTTCAGCATTTCAGACAGTGCCAGGCCAGCATCCCAAGAGCAGTTATCCTCCAAGCAAGAACCTTGGGATGGGATTTCTGGCTGACATTTAAAGGAGTGGGGTTTGTTTGTTGATTTATTAACTTTGTTTGTTTCTTTCTGTGGTTTTTTTTTGTGCTTTTGTTTGCTTTGTTGGTTTGGTTTTGTTTGTTTGCTTTGTTGGTTTGGTTTTGTTTGTTTGCTTTGTTGGTTTGGTTTTGTTTGTTTGCTTTGTTTTTCTTCCAGGTTTTTTTTGATTCCATGAAATTAGAACTTTTCTCTGCTATTGCTCGATTACCAACCCATACTTCTTTTCTGATTGAGAAAAGGAGCACTATGACCCAACAAGTTTTTCTGACAGATAAAAGGCTCTGGCAAAGAAGCCACAGAGCAGTGATTTTCCCCCTAAGCCCGGGCAAGGACTGCGTTTCTTGCAGAGAACAATGCAGTCCCTTCAGATCCCATTTCACAGTTCAATTTTTCTAAACTATACTTTCTGTCCAGTAATAGAAGACATTACATTCTTCTTCATAACTTACCCTAAAATTGCTGGTAATTCTTATGTTGAAGAAGCCAAATGAGTAAATCAACAAAGCACCCATTGTACGGGGTTTTTCAGGCCATTATGAGCTGGACTATTTCAGTTTTGAAGTGGAGGCTACTTTATGGCTTCAGAGGCAGAGCCACTGTACGTAATGCAGCCTACAAACCGCAGTGCTAGGCTAAATCAAGAGGAGGTCAGAAATACAGCCTCTGGTACTGAATTCTGTGTATCTTTATAATGCCCATGGTAGGCATATGCAACCCACAGCTAGAAACCATACCCAGTGACAAACTGCTTTTGTTTTTCTAACAGGAAAGAGAAAGAGGGGCCACCTTTGTGCATGCACAACTCAAAACAAAGAGCAGCAATAACATCCCAGAACACTTCCATGTTTCCCCAGCACGTCAAAAATTACAGAGTATGACTTTAAAAATCCATCTCCTTCAAACTCCACAGTATTTAAGTTCAACTTCTCCCTGTTAAGAGACACGGTGCTTGATTAGCTATAATAAATGTCAACTTTCAGTTAGCGGTTTGACGGCCAAGATCCAGTTACACTGGCAGCTGCTCCCCCAGTGCTGCACAGCCAGGCTTTGTCACAGCCCACCCACCAAGCCACACACGGGCAGGTGAACTTATGTTCTGGTGAGGGACACAATGAAAATCAGGAAGCTGAGCCAACACTATTCCTCCAGTTCTTCCATTTACCCTTTAAGGCAGTAGCAGATATTTACGTCCTGGAAACACGGTAGTTCCAGTCGAGCACTATTTATCTGATGTCCTCCAATTAGCAGTTTGCAGAAGCTACACTCCTGAGAAACAGCAGCACGATGCTCTTACAGTGGGGCTGGGCTAGCTGCTTCATCTTTATGAAGACATGATGTGTCTAGAACCTTCTTTTCCTGATACTGTGCGAGCAGCTAAAAATAAATTCAAACTGATGACAGGGAAACAGCATTAAGTTTCCAATTTAGCACAGAACAGTACTCGTATTGCTTTCAAAAAGTCAATGAGATTAAAGCACATGCTTGACTTACAACTTATACTTAACTCATTTGCCAAGTCTAGTTAATCTGAAGAACTGCACTGTATCGGTGACTGATGCATCTGATCCCCATAAAGCTGGTATCAATTTATGACAGAATATTTAACTCTTAAATGGGATTTTATTCAGATACATGGATGAGGGTTCGACTCAATAGCATCCCTCCATACGCCTCCCCTCCAGCACTTAGGGGCAGCAGCACAGAAAATTGCACTGGTGAAACCAACTCCCTGCAACTTGTCTGTGCTGTAGTAGCTGAAGTTCTTATTACTTCCCAGCTTGATCTCATTGATCTATGTCAGAGGAAACAAAGTGAAACACAACACAATATGTATACAAATACAATATATAATACACAAACTATTCCAAAAGACAAGCACCTGTTCCAAAGGCATGGCAAATCTATTCTGATGCTTGAAAACCACAGCAAGTTTGTCACACGCAGGAGTAGCTCTGCTAAATCAACAAGTGCTCACATATTTCACACTGGGAACTGAGAATGGAAAGAAATTATACTGATAACAATCTTTTTATTAATAATGTACAAAGTCTGCCCTCAAAATCCAAGACAGCGTGTCAGAGACAAAGGCTTTTTCTTTTTTAAGCAGAACAAAGTGTAGAGGTTTTTATCTTCCCTTCTTACCCTATAAAGTCTTGCCAGCACTCCTCGTGCCTTACCTTTGTCACTGCAGATACATGACTCACTGAACTAAGTCAGAAAAGGTGATATGCACAAATCCCCAAGGTACTGCTTACATCCACCTATTCCTTTATGTGGTCTCCAATAACGACCTTCCAAAAGATGGACTAGGGGGAAATCTCCCTCTTACCACTTTGTCAGAAGGAGGCAAGCCTGATGATGATGATAATGAAGAAGAAAAAAGGAAGTAAAATGACCATAAACCCCTCTGTTCAGACAGTGGCATGTTCTTAGAAAAACAGTCATGCAACTAGAGGATTCTTTCTGTATTTTCTCTATGTTGGAAAGCTCCAGAAATAGAAATTAATACATATTTTTTAATTACTTCAGAAAAATAAAAAATTTTACCCAATGCTGGCCTCACGTACGAGGCAGAAATTAGGTTCCCATTTCTGGTGCTTGAATAGGGGTTCGAGCAAGTACCTCGTTTCTGAGCATCAGCCTGATCTGTGAAGCAGCACTTCTCTCCCTTCCTTCTCTGTGCTTTTTATGTCGCAATCTCTTCACAGTAAAGCTCTTGTCAGTACAATGACTTGCACTGCTTAACACAGCATACTGTAATTTAATTATGTTTGGAAACTACAGCATACTGCATAAGCGAGCCATTATAGCAGGGAGAAAGGAAATGAGAGCCAGAGAGAGAACAGAACAAATAATAGGTACAAGTGCAAAAAGAACATAACTTGAAAAATAAGGATTTGAGTGGGGATTTTTACTGTGGGTAGATTGTTTTGGGTTGTTTTTAAGTTGGGAAACTGCAGCCAGCTCTCCAATTAATGCTTCCAGAGCTAGTAGTGAGCTGTGAACACAGGCACAATGGTTGGATCAGATCTGCCAACATTCTCCTGTAACTTCCTCCTGGAGTTTCTCCAAGTGGCTATCTAATATCCTCAGGCATAAAGAAAGAGACTTCAAATCCCAGAAGTATTGTGGGTCTCTTCACCAAACCAGTAACTTAAGAAACAAACCAAACTTGCATTTCAGTAAGACTTGAGAACCCCTCCTGTGAAATTCCTGCCTACAAGCCAATTCTGGAATGTAAACTGTGGTTTCAAATGCTAGTCCATGACACCACGAGCACTACGTGACACGCACAGTCAGCCCGGGAGCTGCAGCCACGAGCCACACGTCACCCTAAACACCACGTACATCGGGAGTAAAAAGAGAAACTGTAGGGAGTGAATTCAGTTCAACGTGAACTTCACACAAACCCCAGCACCACATTACAGTCTTCTCAGAAAAGTCACAAAATGAAGGATTTTGTGCAGAACAAAAAAATTAGAGCCAATTTTAATAGTAAAAGGGAAGAAGTAGCATCTCTTCGACCATGCCAGCCTGCAGTTACCCTCACACATTACAGAACACATGCACACGCAACGCAGCAAACCTGGCACCTCGTGCACGATCACAACCTGGGTTTGGACTGTCCCAAGCCCGACCAGCTAGTCTTCTCTGATCTTTTATGAAAAGCACTGAGAAGAATGTGGGATTAATTCAAGAACTACGTTCAAATGCTCTACGAACAATACTCTTCTCATATCTACAGGATGATAAAAAATCAGTTGTTACGTTATTGCTGTTTGAGTCATCTTCTTCCCAAGAAAAGCAGCATTGTTAACCCAGTATGTTTATCACTGGCTCTGTGATTGAAAGCCCTTTTGTTCCAAGACTTGAAGATTTATTTGTCAAGTCTGACAGCTCTGATGTAGCCTTGCAGTGAACATCAGTGTCTGAAAAGGAATTTATAAAATCATGAGCTGTAGGAAATAGCCAGAATCATGGCGAAGTGTGAGATTAGAAATGAGGAGACAAATTAGATCTCTAGATAAAAATCTTCATTTCCATAAAAAAGGACTCACTAGAAGGGCAGGAAAGCATCACGGAACACTGAAGTGCCAGATCTCACGTGTTTAACATATACTTTATAGATTTTATAGAAGATAGACACATCAAAATTCCATCATGACATCTTTCATTCTAGATCTTGAAAAATCAACAAGGGCAATTGAGAAACGGACATTTAGTGTAAAAGAGAAGATACAATCTTTGCTCTTGCCCACATAGTACAATTAGTGGTGTTACCTTAAGCTGAATTTAAGTACCCGAGTTTGCAAAATAAGCCCTTGATGTGATTAACCTTATCACATTTTCACAGTGCTGTATTATGACATATTTTATGTAATTTTCTTAATCAGAAAACTTCACAGTATATCATGAGAAATCTAACCTATGGGCCCAGCCCATAACCATTCAACTAAATCAGGATCTAATCAAAGGCAAATAAAACACCGCACAGAAAGTAAATGTGCATCCAAAGGAGTGTCACAACCTGGGGACTGTTGACAAATAATCCTCAAGCAACATCTGGTAACGCCTTTGTGTACATAGCCGCGTATCACATCAGCACAGAAATGATGGGCCAGATCCCCCCCGGTATGAAGTTCCATTTAAGTCAGGAACCGAATACACAAATCTTTTTATTACCCACAGACAGGCTTATAGATTTATATACGTCCATAATTGGCTTTAACGCTTGACATTAAATCTGAAATCTGTCAGGATCTCCATTAGGAGACATACAGAAGCTCGAGTGTAATACAGCAGCGAGAGACGCTGCCAGGACTCTGCGTATCTCGCTGGACTTGGATATTCTCCAATTACACCAAAAGCTGTTTTGTCAATGCAAGAAGAATAAATCAGAGAAGATGTATTTCACCTTTTCGCCAGCCAAGCCATCAGCTCATCCATCATTTTCCATCAGTGAGAACTTTAGTAAATAGAAGCAGAATAGGAGTCGATAAAATATGCTTAAATACCACCCAGGCCTTTACTTGCTGTGCTTTTAATTTGGTAAATAAATGCCTTCCGTTGGGCACGCACCCTCGAGTCTTTGCCGTGACGCAGATTAAGTGCTCAGTTAGCACTGCACCGCCGAACGGCTCTCGGAGGTGCAGCTGACTGTAATGGCCTTGAAACGTGCAGCCAAAATCTCCCTGCTGCTTAATTTCAAACATTAGAAGGGGCGTGTGGGGTAAGAAAACTCTGGAGTTAAAAATATAACACTTTTTATGCTTTTATTTGATCTGTTAACTACACAAACAAGAAATGTGTGTCTTACAGGCAAGAAGCAAAAGTGAAATAATATCCAGGAAAGCTGGTAGAATATATTGTTAATGGAATTGAGTTTAGCCCCAAAAAGCACATCGGGTCTCTTTTTTGAGGCTTAATTAAGAATAGCATCAAGGGAAAAAGGTCACCACGAAACCACCATCTATGACTTAAGTGGCATGGGCAAGAAAAGGCTCTTTCTGTGGCAAGAGAAAATTCTGTAGTACACAGCAAATGCACTTTAACCTCTACCCACCAAAACCAAACAACAACTACAGTCTCTCAAGTAAAACACCTTCTTTGAATAAAGAAAGGGTGGTGGAGACAGGATGGTAAAGGAGGAAGAATTTATTTCTATCTAAAGCCAGATTCAATATAAGTAGAGGAGATGCTGTCAAGTGAAAGCATCTCTTTTACTAGATGCACGGGACTGTCCCTAATGTAACATTGTGCTCCAGAAGCGCAGAGCATCGCGTGGTGACAACGCACGCGTAGCAAGAGAGGGACTTTCCACACTGAATTCACAGATTTTGATGGACATCCAGTGGGCTTCTAATAGCAGCTTGTTCTGAGATGGGGCTTAGCAAAGCTGCCAGACATATGCTATTTGTAGAGTCTTGTTTCTTGCTGTTTAAATCATCTTTACTATTTTTTACTAATGTTTGCCTCTAATCCATGTCTGGCAACACATGGAATTAACTGCAATGCCCGGGGTCTGTGCAAAGGCCATCTGAATGCACCACGATGTATGCTTGAAAAGGGAGGCTCAGAAGAGGAGAGATCCTTGAAGGCCAGAGGTCCAGGGCTGATGCTACTGCAAGCACAGTAAACCAATTTGCCAGAGAGGCCAGAATTCACTATTCTCCTTGGTCTCTGGCTGTGAAGGAATCCATTCTCTATGGAAGGAATCCATTACCTACACCATTTCTTCAACTAAGAACTTTACTGAGGTGAGGAACAACCTTTTGCCTCTGGTTACAAAGACCGGGTGTAAGAGTAAACTAAGCCTGTGTTTTCTCCTGGTATTAAAGAGCATGAGGACCACCTATTTCTACAGTAGAAACAGCTTTACTTGCACAATGACATTCTGCTAGTCACGGGGGGGGGAATGGTAATTGAGTGCAGAGTTCAGCATCAGCCAAGAGGACTGTGCACCCCAGGAGAGCAGCAGCAAAGGGCACTTAGCACCGCACATGACAGAACGCCAAAGGAATCGGCCAAAGGAGGAAAACACAACGAAGACAGGGATTTACTGAATGGATTTCTACAGTTGATTCACATCACCCACCACATAGTAGGCATTCCTCCCATCCTCCTTCCTACCACACTGCAGCTGCTTCTGGCCCTGCCAAGCAATGAGATGAAAGATTTCTTTCTGGAATTGTGTAACCAAAATGCACAAGTATCTTTGAAAACGCACAACTCCTTAATTTCTTCACATTGCTGGCAGATTTCATCCATAGATTAGCTGATGTTACAGATGCTTCAAGAATAACTTCTTTTTAATCCCCACACGTTTTCCTATTATGCTTCGTAATGCACTCCACAAAACGCATGCATTGGAAAGCACCACAGGGAAACGTAATAAAAGTACCAGCAGGGAAGTAGCGAAATGAGGAAAAATTGTTGAGCAATCTTTAATGAGGTCCTTCTGGTCTCTAGCCAAAGGTTCTAAGAGCAAGGCAGGGAAATTCCATAGAATGTTTTGGGTTATTTTTTTAATGTAAAAATCCTCAAATATAAACTTGATCAAACCTCAGTTCTTTACGGTAACATTCTGTTGAAGCTGCAACTGTTGTGTCAGGAATTTGCTGGTTTTTCCCCTTGTCTGTTGGACCTGTTCCAGTTGAACCTGTTCCACATTATGTGGTCGATAAAATATTGAGAGGCTATTCCAGGTGAGGCAAGTAGGAGACAAATTAAACTTCTCCACACTACAGGACAACATCCCACCCCCGGAATGTCTTGCTATGTCGCGGTGACCGTGTGGCTTCAGACAGGGCTCTCTGGACACTGCTGTGATGCTGTCAAATGCCAGGCAGCTCAGGCCAAGCAAGGAGGAGCAGATACAGTTAGCAAGTATTTCTTGCACTTAAACCAGGACTTGTTGCTTCCTGTTCTACAACAAGGCAAATACCCCTTGCAAAGCACATAGACTTGATACAGCAATACAGGCTCAGCATCTACCCATGCAGTTGGATGACAGATTTTCTCCCCATACACATGAGAAGTTCTTTCCCTCCCTCAACACCTCCTCTCCTGATGCTGCCTTGGACCATCCCTCCTCTCCTGCTGTTCCACAGAACCTTCCTCTTCGCCTTCTGTTTACTCTTCCGTCACCTAAAAACTCTTGTTATTCTCCCTCTTCCCTGTCCCCTGGAAAGCAGTGACACTCAGTATGTTTTATCTCTTTTTAAAAGCAATATAAATTTTTATCTCTTCCTCTGTAGTGATATAAACAGGAAGAGCTAAACATGGATGCTCTTCAGAGAGTTCAGGTGACCCAGCCCAGTTTGTTTCCTAAGTCACATTTTATGGGAACTATATAATCCCTGTGAAATATCCCTCCTGGTGATGACACAGCAGGTAAACAACCCTCTCCTATTGCCAGGATAGCAGCTGGGAGCTGTTAAGGAACAGGGGACATGGACGGGATGGGAGTGCAGAGAGAAAAAGCACGCAAGAATTTAATATTCATTAGTACAAAACTGAGGCACAGAAAGGCCGGTTTCAAACTTCATAAATAGTTCTGAGAAAACCACGATGCACCTGGAATGAAACAATCCACAGCTCTGGGAAACTGCTGCCAGCGACAGGTACAGCGACAGCAACTTTGGCCCCTCGGGCAGCGAGATGGGGGAGTGAAGGGTGCACGTGCCGGGCGGCACCACAACAAAACCAGGGGCTGCTCCCTGGAAATCCTCTCCCACTTAGCTGAGCCGCGCCACCGGCTGTTCCAGACCACAGATCTATTTCTATCTCAGCACGCTTTTCCCCATTTTATGTTGCCCTAGTATTTATGACTGGGTAAAGGTGTTCTGTCTGCAAAATAAAGACATGGCACTGCTAACTGGAGAAGAACCAAGGTCACCAGGGAGGCTCAAGAGCTGATGCCACATTCCGTTCTCCAAAGCCCTCGCTCAGCTGCCTGCCCAAATCACCCGATCAGAAGCAGCCGCGTGGTGACCTTCCGACTGAAAGCCAGCTCCATGTATTACCAGCAGCTCTCCCTGAGGTATTACAGTTACTGGGAACTTGGTTAAATTGTGCTTTGTCTAAAGTTGAAGAAAAATTAGCATTTTCCTACATGTTTACAAAGAACCCTGTACTTTGTACCTTGAAGTCTCTCTATCTCGCTCAGCATTTTATCTTGCCTCAAAAATCACCAAAGCCCTTGCAGGTTCTCAGAAACAGAAAGCATTGATCTCCTACTATTAAAAGTTTATTCAGACAAATAATTTGCTCAGCTCTCAGCATTTATCATCAGCTTGGCATTCATGGGAATAAAGTATCCAGAGACAGCAGCTTCTGAGGTATTTCACATTTCGTGTCTGAACAAAACATACTCTGGACACTTCAAGAATTCATTTACTTTTCCCAATTCAGAACACGGCAATCAATTATATAATTTATTCTCCAATTAAGCACAACTCCACCCACCCTGCTTGTATTTGCGCTGTGAAAATGGGTCCTGTGAATTGTGAAGAGTACAGAAGAGTTGAAAATTAGCTTCCCATATCTAAAGGCTTGGAAAACACCCAATCGAAGGTGCCGTGTGCGCGTCCCACTTCGTATACTCAACTTCCACTGTGAAAATGAGCAATAAAGTTTAGCCTAGCACTGAAAGTTGCTAAAATGATAATTATGTGAAACAAAAATCCCACTTACTCTCAAAGGAACATATGATTCAGCCACATTTATCTGTATTGGGAAAGATATTGAATGATGTTCTTCTGTTTCCAGAAAATACTCCGCTCTGCACGGCACCTTGAGCAGAGACAGCACCTTTTGCTCAGTACAGTCGCTCCCAGGGGCTTCACCTTTGCCCGTGGACTCTTCCTCTGCGATCAAAGCCTTTTCATGCCGCTTACCTATCGAGCCTGCCTCTGGCCAAAGCAGTGCTCGTGTATTTTCTGTAACGAGGTCATCTGACTATCAGGTTGTGGACAGACCTATAAAGGCTACTGAATAAAAAACAGGACAAATGACCCGTTTCCATCACAAAAGAAAATAATGATATTTTAGGAAAGCCAAATGACTCCCTAAATGGTTTTGACTGACACCGTAATTTACTGTAGCCTCCAAGCTTACCATTTTATTCTGTTCGAGTGTTTCCAAATTACACCAGAATTGTGTTGTTTGCACTTTTAATCTTGTAAAAACTCTCTGGCAGCCGCACACATTCCATGGGGGAGGATTCCTAATTTATGTAAAGTATTACAGAAAATGATCTATATGACAGTTTGGTATAAAATGCTAAATGCAAGTCATTACTCACTGAAGTTAATTTGAGAGTATTGTGTCAGGGGAGACATTAGATTACAGAGGATAGAAAGCAGGAATAGGTATTCACATATTTATTCATATCTGCATAATCAACTGAAGGAGATGGTGGATGTTCTCCTGGGCCCAACTAGCATACAATGAACTGAACAACAGTTTGGAAACTTTCTAATATTTTTCACACTCAACACATTTTTAAATTAATTGTGTGTGTGTGTATGTGTGTGGTCTTGTGGAGAGAGCTGTAGTTCTTACCCAGAAATAAGTGCAATCCTAGATTCTGTGGTTGCTTCTACCTAGGAAAAGACGTGGTATAAGCCAGCTACTAAGGAGATACAGGTAGCGCGGGGTCATTTTTGTAGCTGGGATTAAACAGTTTGCTTCTTTCTTTATTGCTTCAACTGGGGACTTGTAAGATTTACACCTTATTCTCTGCCTTGAGGTAAGGGTGTCCCACTTCTCCTCCTTTCAAGGAATGGAAGGAAGGGCACCAATATGAAAAAAACTAAACAATATTTATTTATACATGGCTATCCATTAAATTCTTGGCTGCTTCTGTGCTGTGACACACAAACCAGGGACTTTTGCTGAAGTGATTAGTGAGCGTATCCAAATAGTATGCCTCTACCAGCTGGATACTTCATCGTCCTCCTCTTCAAATAGGAGCTATTTATTTTATACTTCAGTATGTGACACTCAAATTTACAACTGTCCCACTGAAAATTAGTCCTTTTTTCCCCTCCCCCAGACTAACATACCAGTTAAAATGCATTACAAACCAAGCATATTCACCAGCTGCCTAGCTGGATTTACACTCATGATCATCAGCACTTAACCTAGACAGTAGTTAATGAGGTATTTGGAAATGGCATCCACACATCAGCAGCTTTGGAGCAATTTCTCCAGAATTAATGACCTGTCAGAACTTCACGAATGCACAGAAAGCTCTTCTCTCCTGTTCTGTTTACCAGCCAAAAAGATCTATGTGGCTCCCTGTCCCTCCACTCTTTCCTCATTCTCTTTATGCTTATTTCAGCTTCCACAGCCTGAAGGTTTTAACTTCCTGTGGAGTTTGTGTACTCAGAACTCTTTTGTTTTAATGATTCTCTCTCCTGTTGTGCCCTCTGTTGCAGCATACTGTTGATACAACTCTTTCAACTGTCTTCCAGAAAAAGAAGGCTGGTAGAGCTGATGGTGTTTTATCTTCCTTGGTTCCTTCTGTTTCTGATTATCCCAGACACACACACTAGCAGTATCTCAGACAGATAAGCAGCTCAGTACTTCCAGTGCTCTAATAACCAAGTTCAGTTGAAGCTGCAATACTCTTTCTGTGGCACATCACTGCTCCCTGCATCTCAATTTCTCTCCTTAAATGTAGGACAACACTGGTCAACATAGAATGGGGGTACAGAGAGGTCTAAGGGAGCCATGTGTACATCCCTCCAGTTTTATGGCAGCAGGATCCCTCTGCAGTGCATTGAGAGAGTTCCAGGAGGGAGAAATAAACCCTCTGTGCCACTGCAATCGCACCTCGCTACGTAGGGGTATTCTCAGATACGTATTTCTCACTGTTTGATAGGACACGGATCCACCCGGCACAGAGGGATCCCCGTTACACTAACGTGCTTCTTCCTGGCAAGTCAATCAGTTAACAATACCCTGAACTTTGTCACCATAACACCAGTTGTAGATGTCTTAAAAAATCATGCAGTTCATCTTGAGGATGTAACAGACAGACTGCAAGTGCAGAAGAACCAACCTCCTACGAGTAAAAAACAAGCCTTTATTAACCTCCCATGGCTATTTAAATAATGGATTCTAAGCCCATTTGAATCCAATTAAAAGGAAAAAGCCAAAGCCAAACACAGTTTAAAGTGTCAGATGTAGAATGCTGGCAGTGAGCTTGTGTGTGCAGGATGCTGGCAAAGTGTGCACCTCTCACGTGCATTTTTAAAGAGTTCCATGCCATGCATAAAATGAGGAGGTTGCAGAGGGTTAAGAGCTACCAAGCTTTCAGCATCTACAAAGGCTACAAACACGCAGCTCAAGGGAGCGTTTCTTGGGTAGGTGGCTGAGCGTGCGGAGGGAGCACAGATGGCGTCAGGGGAACAGTGCAAATTCAGTTATCTGTGAGCCAAGAGCCACAACCTGGAGTTCCTTTCTGTGTTCACCAATTCCATTGGGCTTTTCTGTCTGGGAAAAACACCGGGACAGAAATTCTCCAATTTTAATGAGCCCAGCAGAGAGTATAGGAATAGATGTGACAGTAGCGCTGCACAGCTTCCCATCTCAGGGAGAGCCGATATCTAAACCTCATTCATCTCGAGGAGGTTTTCAATATGCAAAGCTATGCAGGACAAGACAGGGCTGGTCACAGGCAGTTTGCAGTCATGGAGCTGCCGGTATTTTTTCCACTACTGTCTGGAAAATCCAGAAATGTTTTGTAGAGCATTTTAGTAGGTTAAAATCGTGGTTACTTCTGAACAATTTGTTTTTACATTTTTTAAAACTAATTTCTGATTTGCACCTCTTCATTCCAAAACTGAGAAACAAACCAACCAACCAACCTAACCCAGGCACCAGCTGCCTGCAGCGCACACTCGTGTTTCCTTTCGGGAACTACAGCACATGGCTTGCAGTGCTCACAGACCGAGGAGAAATTCTTTTCACACATCTTACATCTGCGTATAGCTGCCCTGTCATCCCTGTCCTGTCCCTTTCCAAGCCACGATTTATGCACTGCCTTTTCCATCCCTTAGCAGTCATTTGAATTAAAAAAAATAAAATGGTAAAGAAAAAAAGTGATACTTTGAATATCATAGAGCTCCTGAAAGCAATCTCTGCCTACTTGCACTGTTGTCAGGTGAGCATTCCTGCCATGTTTCACACAACCAGATGCAACATATTGTTTTACTTGGAGCAGCCGCTGCCCACCCAGCAGAAGGACCAGTGTGACTGCAGACCCCCTCAGCTGGGATGACACTCACAGCTCCTGACAGGTCCAGCCACCAGATGGGAGATTAAAGTGTTGAAATCCAGTTTGGAGTGTCTGGCTTTTGGGCACAGTATCAGCTGCTTACAGTTTGGGTATTTCACTGTGATGAAGTCTGCACATCAAATAGTTAAAGAAAAAGCAGTAACTCTATTTTTCTGTGAATGGAGAATATAAAGTTTTCTACATTCCTGAACATGCAAGTTAAAATCAGTTGAAGAGGAAATGCTGATAGGACAATTTAGAGTTAGAAGTATTTCCTTGCAAGTAATGAACTGTGTTTGAAAATATTTCTGCCTCTCAACACTGAACATTTTCAAGAGCCTTATTACATTTCCCAGACTGGTAGAAGCGTAATTTCAGCGAAACAACCAATGGAGTAGCAAACCTAATTCACATCCAGAAAAAGTGTCTCAAAGCCACTTCAGGTGCTCAGGCAGTTTGGTTTCTGTGGGGGTGTTTTCGGGTTGGGTTTTTTCACATGGGCTATATGCATTTGCCTGGTAATTACCGGCAGCCAAAAAAAATTATGAAAATGTTTTGGGGGTTTTTTTTCTTTATATGCAACACTCTGAACAGCAACAACTATGCATGAAAATTTCAGTGGAATTACTTTTCTTCATATTCTAATGACTAATTTTAACCACTCAGTATTCATATGCAATTTCTAGACAACTGTATTGAAAAGGCATCGTATATTTTAAAAGAATATGACAGAAGAGTAAGATAAATGTTGTATGAAAGATTCATTGTAAATTAAAAATTAAAAAGTATTCAACAGCTCCAAAAAGAGTTCAAGCCCATCTGTTACTATAAATTACCTTTTTTTTTCTTTATCTTAATGTAACCATATGCCAAGGGATAGCGAGCGACATTTAAGCATTCTCTTCAAATCCCTGTTTAGGATTAGAGCGTACACAGGAACACTGAGCATTCAGCAGAGTAAAACACACATTCTGCATTTTGTTAAACCGTCTATGACAGCAGCCTCTGGATGCTTTCATGACAAGAATATAATTCAGAAGAAATTCATAATTACTGTACAGAGGACACGTGGAGAGAGATATTCACCCTTCAGACCACCAGAAGAGTACAAGTAGCTATGGCAGGGCAGGAACACTGGTCACCAGGAAGACTTTCCCAGCCTTCCAGAGCTCTAAAGCTTAAAGCCATTAAAGACGCATCTGAAACACAACTTCCCAACATCCACACGCTGGGATTATGCACAATCTGCAGAGATTAAGAAGGGATACTTGGAGCAAAGGGAATCCCAGTCGAAACAGAAATACAAAACAACTCATGAACTACCTGTTTGCAGAAAGACGCTTCTCCAGTCAACATCTGTCCTCGAAAGACAGGCTTCCTGAGCGTGCCCAGGGTTTCATGAAGGAGAACTACTGCCCAAGCTTGCATTAGACTACATCAAAGAAAGTCAAACTATGCTTAAAACTCAAATTGTCAGACAAACACCAAGCTTTTGAAAACTGTCACTGGTAAGCACTTCCAAAGAATCAAACTGCACTGTCCTGCACCACAGTACCATCTCCATTTTACTAAGTAGGCCTAGATCTTTGTACCTCCCCCGGATGGGCCAAGCACCACCTTCTAGCTTTCAAGAGGTAAGAGAGGTTAGAGAACAAAACAAATGAAATACCACGTGCAAAGGAAAACCATCCAGCTATGTTATTTTACAAGCATCACATTTTAGATTTCTGATGTGATTTCAGGTAAGATAAAAACCAGTCTATTCTGCCACCACATGACTATTACACTTAGCACTGTTTCAAAAATGTCAACAGAAAAATAAACATTAATTTAGTTCGCAAGAACTCGGACGCTTGCTATTTCATTGCAATATAATTGAATGCACAATCACTACAGCGTTGATCTATCTTAATGTCTTACATGAGTTTCATACATTATCCTCCTTAGTACATGATAAAAAGAAAGCCTGACTGCTGCTGTTCACTATTATGACTTGAGAAAAGAATTTCCATTAATCTGAAGAGAATAAAGCTCATTTTGCATCTCTCTGCCATACACCACGGAAGAACAAGTAACGTGCCTGAAGCTTCTGTAACACCCTTTATAAATCCACGCTCCACTTTGTTTTAATGGTGCTCTAAAAGTTCACGATACCCACGCTGCTTGTCCCAGGTAACTTGAGATTTAACAGATCAAAATTCTCTTTGGATGAACGTGCAACAGCACACACTTGGCTTCTTAGAAATGCAGATGCACGAACAGGACAATCTTCTTGTCCAGCACTGACGAGACACAAACAGACACTGTACTAAGCAAGACAAATTGTAGACTATGGGTGCAGTCAGCGTTCCAGGAGAATGCAAACAGCGACACATCCACCCAGGTAATAATTCTGGCCGAGTACAAAAGCACATACCATGTCTTCCACAACACGGATTTAAGAAAGAGTATTTTAAAAAACCTTAAAAGAAAAACAAAGGCATTTCACTAACTTGCTGTTTTGCTGATTTTCTAATTACAAACTCAAAAGAAAGCTCTTAAAAGATAAAAAGATGAGCTCGATAAGCTAAGTACAAACTGATGCACCATTTTTCTCTTCAAAAATGCATTTGAATCCTTGTAGTGTTAAAGCCTGACAATGAAGGATTGATAAGGCCAGAAGGGAACATCTCCTTCCCGCCTTAATCTCTCCAGGAAGATTTATCTTGTCCTGCTGCAGTGAGGCTGGATGGTCTCAAACAGTCAAGCCACCGCTCACCAGCTCAGCCAGAGGAACGACCGATTACGTTCATACTCTGAAAACCACTGAAAGCAGGAAGCATCACTTTCAGTTGCATGGTCTGTGAGCGACTTTGTCATTCACCATGCCCAGTGCTACCACTGGCCACTTATCTCTCCTGTCCTATTTTAAGTCATTATTCACCTAAAAATATGACACCAAAAACATTAGATGAATAAAAACCTTCATCTACACCCACCCCCAGAGGCTTAAAGCAGTGCCCCTCCCACCCCCACCAAAAACCCCACAACCCATCAGCCCAAAGAAACCTCTGAAGGCCCCTGATCATTCCGCTTGGAGACACCTGGCAACACTTCCAAGTTCACGTGCAATTGATAAAGCTGCACACTGATATTCTACTTAGAGTATGAATGAAAATCAACACAAGGTCATCTCCACAGAGGTCCCTATCCATTCTTGTTAGCTTAAACAACAGCAATTCCACACCTGCATACTCATGACTTCTTACTTAAATACTAAATTAAGATTTAATACTCCTTGCATACACTGGACTAAAGAGAAAATAGAGCCAGTCCTGCCTCCCCTGCAAGGTCAGGTCATATGGAAAAAAAAAGAAAACCCACCTCTTTCAGGGATGTAACATTTACAGCAAGTCCTTGAGTGCCCTTCAGAGACAAGGAGGAGGATTATTCGGAGGAGTGTGTTTACATCTTCACATACGAGTCTCTGCTATGGATGATATTAAACACACGGGCCTCAGTTAGGTTCTGTTTATGCTCATCAGAAGCTTTCACAATTACTGAACATACAATTTAAAAATAGCCTGCCAGCTATGGGAAGGAAGAAAGCACACAGGGGTAAAGATGAGTTGAAGACATAAATCTTTCACATCTAAGTGTTAATGCAACACGTGTATTAGACACTTACATACAGCTTGTCTTGGATAAATATGATGCATATTTTATATTACCCAGGTTTTCGTGTTTCTACTCATGAGAAGGTTGAAATAAGACTTCACAGAGCAGACCCGACAATATCAAAAAGCTACTGTTTTGTGAGATGTCCAAACGAGGTTTAAAATGGATTTACTGTGCTTTTCATGTCAACAGAGCAGACAAGTGAAGATACGAGCAAACAATGTAGTCTCTTTCCAATGGAAAGAAGCAAGCTTTCTTAAAAAGACTGCAGTTGAATACGAGGAAAAACATTCTTGACAGCGAGATCTGAGAATGTGGAAGCTTCTCTGGGGAGAAGTGGTGGGAACACCACCTGAGACGCTTGTAACTAGTCTAGATACATTAGAAAGTGTTCTGTAGGGAGCAGTTCTGCACTGACAGACACATGAATTCAGGCAAATTACAGGTGGGGCCTAAAACTACTACTTCCTTGGGAAAAATTCTGTCTCTGTACACACCCAATTGTCTTGAGGAAGGATCATCCTCAGCAGGCAGGAAGTGATGTAAGCTTTAGGAAATTCACATTATTCATGTAATAATAATGAATAATACTGAACCTGCTCCTCCAAAACCATCCAGTTAGGAAAGGTCAGCAATGAAGGTGAACATGCAGGTGGAACCATCACGCCATTACTGCATGAAGAGCAGAGGGGCAACAGAAGAAGCCGTGTCCACTCTCACATCTGTCAGTTCCTAGTACAAAAACCATCAGCACTATGGTTTTTTTAAACATTTTCCTATTAAGTATATTCAAAGCATCAAATGACACCTCCACAAAATATGCTTTTTCAGCCCCTAACACAGTTTAAAAATAACTTTTGCATCTGTTAGCACTCAACTGCTGCATAAAAGATAGCAGAAAAAAATCCTTCTAATTTTGAAGATAAAATACTCACTTGAAGATAATACTATTGCATCAGCGCTAGATAACTATTCACAGAAGCTAAAGATTCAATGTTGTAAACCACTTTATGAGACTTTAGTACTTAGAAATGAAATTGTAAATGGGGAAGGGTAGATTGCTTTGATTTAGAAAATTGTTGCCATTAACCAGTTTACAAAGAGCCTAGTGTTTCAGCATCATTATCCCCAATGTGTCAAAGTAAGCGGTTTCACAATATTTAAAGCACTCCCAACTTCCTCATAAATATCATTTATATTCCGAGGCTGCTATTCAGTATATAAAGAAATATCATTTATATTCCTCTATAGTTACGCAGCATGATTACCTGAACAGATATACCCTTACCTGACATAAATAATGAGAAAACAAAAGGCCGCGGCTGTTTAAAAGGTTTAATAACCAAGATCGCATCGAGAGTTGTGCCGCAGGTTGCTCATGTTTTGTAAGCACAGAAAAGTATCTCAGTGTGCATGAAGTGGAAAAAACGTTCAAGCCCTTTTGTCACTGTGCTTACCCAACTTCTGGTTGGGCGCATATAGGTCACATACACCTCAGGGGATGGTCAATACCACCTCTTGTACGTGTTCTACCTTTCTAGGATTTCAGCTGAGATTTGCGGCATGAGAACTGAACTGACACTTGCTTTGCTTAGTTCTGTTTCAGCCGAGCACTGTTCGCTAGCCAAGCTGGTAGCAAAAGATGCTTTTGCGTTCTGTGCATCGAACCACTGCACCTTTGTTTGCCTGGATCTGTGCACATCTTGGAACCGCGGATCTGGATTTATCCTTCACCTTTCCAGTCACCTATTTCCAATGTCATACTCTATCCTTTGGACAGTTAACATTCAGCTGACAATGCTGGGTAATCAACAGACTGAATGACAAGTTACAGCACAGGACACCCAGTGAATGCAAGGTTAGACTCCTGAGAACTGGGGCAGGAGAGGGGGACACGAGCATCACATCAGCAACCAGCCAGGGACAAAGGCATCTGCAGACATTAGCCCCCTGGCAAGGAGGAAGCTGAAATCCCCATTCCAAGATGTGTTCTTCTGGAGTAGGTCTGTAGAAAAAATTGTCACTTGACACCAGTGACCTGATGATCCAGGAGAGAAAGCAAGGGAAAAAGACTTGAGTTATATTCCAATTACAGAAGAAAAAGCTTTATTTGGAGCACGCAGGTCAGTAGACTCTTAAGTCAATCAACCAGATGTCACAAATCCCCATGTGCATGGAACTTCCCATTTCAATTTCTTCTCTGCCTCTGGCCTGGACAACTGTCAGAGAGGCAGACCCAGACAGCCAAGGGCTTACCGGTGCGATAAATTGAGAGGCACCTTCAAGCAGACACTCACCTTCTCAATATAAGCAAATGAAAACTACAAGAAGCAAACCAGATGGTTTAAGTAAACTGTTATTGCTAAGGAAATGGCTGCTTGCTGAGAAAATTGTGACACAGGTAAGACAAATTTCTCCAGAATGTATTAAGGAATCTAAACGCATCAAATAAGGACAGATGATCTGCTACCTAAGTTGTTTTACAGGTCATTTCTCATGAGCTACATTGCTGACCTGATAGTTCACTTTCAAACAGTGACAAAGGGAAATGCAAAGCATTCATTGCAGACAGCACAGGACAGGAGAGATGAGGTTGAAAGGGGAAAATACTGGGGAATGCAGAGAGGAGCAATGATAGAAACGGAATCCAAGTGTCAAAGACAGCTCCCACAAAACTTCCAGGAAAAAAACCAAAACAAACCAACAAAACTAGAGGAGATTGATTCACCGAGAAAGCACAAAGCCAGCCACTTCCTCACCCACCAACACGTTAAAGAAGCTGCTGATGTGAAATGAGCAAAGTCACAGCTCATGTTACTGCCCAAATATCAAACTATCTTCCAAATAAGGTGATTTCTTTATTTTAAGTTAAAATTTTGGATTCAAATGGTTCATAGCATCTTATAAATAGGTATTAAATCACAGCATGATACAGATTTCTCTTTCTACATATTTCAGGGAATAAATTCCACTGTTTTGCTCTAAATTCATCCAAGTCTACGGAGACAAGCGAGCCTCAGCTCGTGCAACACACAAGGAACAATGCCCGGCTGATTAGGGGTGAGCATCACAATTCTGCGCTGAAAGGAGTCTGAAAATGGCTACCTCTGCTGTAGTGCAGCAGCACTGCTCCTGCTTCTCAATACAGGGTCTTTCATCACCCTTCAAAGGCAAAGTCTCCCTCTTCGATTCTCCACGGGTCGACCTGTGCATTTTACAATCGTCGGCTTTTATGAAACCACATTTTAGAGCAGTACAGCCTCCTTGTGCAAACGCACTCAAAAAACAAGAGGTGCTTGTATCAATAGTTCACTCCCTCAATTATAGGTACAATAGCAGACTGAGCGGCATCAAAACCATCCAGATCTAAAGCAACACCTCTGTCATAAATACACAAATGCTGTGTCTGCATGGAAAGGAAAGAAGACAGGACAGAAACATAGATCTTGCTTTTTTTTCCAGCACTCAAGAATTCCTTCCCTGCACTCTCCTTACCAAGATGAAAAATCACGTGGCTAACCGCCGAGTGTCCAGCTCCTTCTTCCTTTCCATTTCTTTGCTACTATTCTACTTCATTTTGCCAGGAGCAAAACCAACCTGGTGAGTAGCTATAGAAAAACAAAGATATTTATCCCACTTTATTTCTTTGCAAGACGACATCCAAAAGAAATGCAGCAGTTTTCTATGTTTGAGGGGAGAAACCCATCTTTCTGCACAGATGTGCTGCTTTTGTCATTTGGCAGAGCTGCAGCAATTCAAGTCCTGTGATTCTGCACAGAAACTCGATTGCTATGACATCCCAAGGCAGTTTCAACTTACAATTGAATTGTTAGAATACAGAAGTTTGTTTCACTGCAGCACCGATGCAAATTGGCATGCACTGCCTGGTTTAGGGGCTGAGTCTTTGACACGATTCTTCCTGTTCACGCCCATCTGCTGAGCCCGTTCTTCCACCTTACCACACCTGCCACTCTCAGCCCCGCGGGGCTTACCCAGGAATTCTCCTCCTGTTTCTCTGTAGAGCCACAGCTCAGGAGTAGCTTGTTTTGGACCCAGTGCTATAAAGGAAGCCACAGTAAGGCAGCTTTAAGAAAACAATTAAGATTCTTAAATTTATCCATTAGCAGCACAGAAACCCAATCTCTGCTCATCAGTAGCCCAGTGTTTTACCTCCGAGCACCACACCTTCCTAGACTCCAAGTGTTTCTTTGCAGAACAGTAATGTGGTCTGACAGACAGAAAGCATGGGGCTTCAATTGCAGAGAACTTGCTGTGTTCCCACCACAGTCCTGGCTTCTTTTCTAAAACAAGTGATGCCCTTTCACCTTCAGGTTCCCTTTCCCCCTTCAGCTGCTGGATGCTAAAAACAAGTCTTGAAAAAATTTGATTGATAGCACTTCTCTTACTCAAAACCACTTACTGTGAGGCATCCATTGAGTCTATTGCTTCTCAACTTCGCACCTTGACATTTCTCAAAGCCCAGGTGGAATAGGGAAAAAGAAAATTCACCTTCTGCACAAGTATGAGAAGACTTAAGTAAAAGAATAAGCCAGAGGATGACCTAGAGGTCCTAAACCCTACTTTATAACCAGCAGTCTATTAGCCAGTGTAGGCCATGCCCTTTGGTGGTATAAACCCACATCGTTTCATCAGTTTTAATAAACCAATGAGACCTTACAGATGCTGAGAATCTAATGAATTCATTGTCTGATCCCACACACCTTACTGAAGGTCATGTTTCAATAAGCAGGCAAAGAGGGAGCTGCGATTCACCATATGGTAAATATGCAAACCCCAGAAAAGCACAGCTGAAAGAATAGAGCATAATGAATGAGCTAAAATCACAATAAGAAGTATCCTTCATGTGACTCTCTTCTCTTACAATGGACCATATTACAAAGGCAGTATTTCTATCAAAAAACAATTAGAGGCATCCCGGTACGGTTTCTGTGATTCCTATTTATTCATCCCACCTATGCTCTGTCGTCAGAGCTCACACTGTGACTGTGGAATATACAAAGGATGCTTCATCTAAATCCACACTAGATTAGAAATGCAAACCATCAATGAGATACATTTTTATCAGCAAATTCTTTCGCACAGAAATTGCTCTGCTATTTTTTTCCTATTTGATCCTTTAATATTAAAAATGCTTTGTGCTTCAAAGATGTTAAGTCAAGGACTTTGTTTCTAGGCTTCTAACAAAGCTTTATTGCCAGAGTGCTATATCACAGTGCGTTTCATACCAGAATGAAATCTCAATGCTTCAAGAGGGTTGTTATTTTTGTTCACCATCACCATCAGTTAATAGGGCTCTAAAATCTAAACACGGATTAACATTGATTGACTTTTGAAACGCTATTGATGAAACCACTGTTTCATGCAACCTGTTCTTACAAACAATATTTAGATTTAAATTACAAGCTTTTAATGGTAATTTAAATTGTTATAAATAAATAGCAATTTAAGAGATTAACACGTATTCTAATTGGTTTTAATTTGTACATGACAAATACCTTCTCAGAGTAAAAAGAAGAAAACAGAGACAGATACGGAGGGACATTTTCAAGATAGATGTTACCAGGTCAGGTTTTCACTATTCTGATACTGTCTAGATTCCATTTGATCACTTCATCTTGAACTGAGCAATTGGTTCATACTACAGATAAAATGGAATTTCTAAATACTCAGCCCTTCTTTTAATCTTCTTTAAGGACAATAATTACTTCTATATTCAGAGCTGCGTTTATCCTCCTCTTTCCATCTCACAACGTAACACTATTTTGAACAGGAAGATTGAGAGAGAGAGGAGTAACAACAAAAAAGATACTTCAAGGAAAGAGCAGCTGCAGAAAACAGGCACTTCCAAGGGGTGGGACAACAAATGCCAAGCTGCCTTCTGTTCCCCCCAGGGTAAATGCTTTACTGTATGACAGTGTACTGCGCTTACACAATAATCTTTAAACACACTTATCACTTCATCCCCAGTTTGTATGATACAGTGAAAAAACCAACTAGAAAGCTCAAGCATCAGCACACTAAACAGGCCTGTCATGGTTCAGATCAAGACTAATTTCATAGGCTCTTCTATTTGTGCCCCCAGAACTATCACTGTAGGGTAATCAAAAAGATCCTCCCTTCTACATATATTTCTAACCTTCCAAACACAGGCTTGGAGTCCAGACACAGGATTCATTTGCGCCTTTCTTTACACAACACACAGAGTCTGAAAACAATTTCAGATTAGATCTTAATGGAATTATAGCACTTCAGGTCCTGCTGAAGCAATAAAGGCAGTAACCCCGGGCAGCATCTCTCAGCCAGCAGCTGCTGTTTGCATACAGGCTGTTTTAAAAGCCTTGAGGCTCCCTCTGAACAACTTCAGGGCAGCTCTAGAAGTTCTGTGCTACATGCAGATGGCTTCAATCACTGCGTACCCACCATGGGCTGCAAATGCATCTTCTCCTCCTAACTCCTCCGTCAGCGATAATGTCACGTATTCTCCCACTCTGAAAAATGATCAGCTTTTGGTACGAGGGGTTTTCACCTGAGTTAACATTCATTGCATCTATATGTAAAAGCAGCTCTGGAGCACTGAAGGTCTTACTGAAGAAAGCACAGCAGTTCTTCAAGCAGGATTCATGAGACTGTTTGTTCAAGTGTGGCCTAGAATCAAAACTTAAATGCCTTTCTAAATAGAACATATGTAATGATAAAGAACAGGTAAGGAAAGATTATTTCCTCTGATCATAAATAATTGCTAGCAGAAAATTTTTAACCTGCCATCCCAACTATCACCTGGACATCATCACTGGACAGAGAGGGGCCTATTACAGATGCTTTATGCATGTATCACACTATTGATGACAGAAGATTTTACAGCATATTTGTATGATTAAATCTTAAATTAAGATTCCAGAAATGGTTCCATGTGCAACTCTCAAACACACAGCCTACCCTTAGCTACTATGACGTAAACCAGACAAATATTCTATAAAAAGAAGATTACTGTAAATTGCCAATTCTCCATCTTTCTAACCATTTTGCTGCCACAGCCCTCCTGAGAAGCTAGCTGGCCGTATGGATTCTGCAGGACAGCTTCCAAGAGCTTAAGCTTCAATAAAGAGCAAAAACCAACGTGATGTACATTTACAAGAGCTTGCAAAAATGCAGTCACCATCATCATCGTTCATAAAACATTGTAACTGAGCACTAATTTAAACAAAACCTTTGGCAACAAGCAGCTTTGCACTCGACTCACTGAAACTGTGCTTTTAAAGCCAGATTTACCACTGAGTTGAGTAATGGCACATACCAGGAAGATTTACCTATTTGAGATTAATCAAGTCACAGAACACGAAAGCTTCTTGCCTAAGGTCAAAAATCTATAAAAGCAGATCCAAAATTGCCTGTATTTCAGTCCAATGCTTTAACCAAATGATAATTGCTCCTTCTACACCTACAAGCCAAAAAATACTCTGTAAAGAAGCCTTCCTGCAAAGATTATTGTTGGGGATTACCTGAAAGTGCCACTTGCATGCCATTAAAAAGAGGAGTAAAGAACCACCCGTGAGAGAGGAAATCAGCTTTTCGAGCGAAGTGGAAAATGAAGCATTTCTGTGGTGGCCATCGTGTCTGTGTCTCAAAGCACTTGGCTGCAGCAGCGTTCAGTGCTAGGTGCAGATAGACACAGCCAGTTAAAACAGCAGAAAACCACCCTTCAGACAAAGCTGGCTGGCAGTTCTGCCTATCTTCCTCTCAAAGCAGGATCACGTATCATGAAGGACAGCTCCTTAATTTCAGCCTGATGTGTTCGGCCCAATACTTGTATTCTGTGAACACCAAACCCTTCTCCAGTCAAACTGGCAACTCCACACCCTTCCTGTCTAAGGTATAGCAGCGCCCTGGACACTACTTTCATTAGCTTGTCTTTCCATCTCTCGCCAGAGAGCAGGTGTCCACACACTCAGCGGGTGCAGTGGTGAGGAGCTGCTGGAAGTGCTGTGGAATCAGTCTGCACCAGCCGAGTAGCACTATTTCACTTCTACAAACTCAAATTCCATACCAATATTAAAGGCAGCCGTCGGGAACGTCTCCCCTCTAGCCAGGGCAAAAAGCACTTTGTTTTATCTAGATGCAAACACCAAAGCACTGGCAATCTATTGGCAAAGAGAAAATTTTCCACATTACTTAAAACTTCAGCTTGTCTCTAGGAAGAAGGAAAAAAAAAAATAAAAAAAGGCAAACAAGAAGAAAACAAAACCAAAACCAAAAACCAAACCAACAAAAAACCAGGAAAACCCCTGTGCTGCTAACTACAGCTGCTCCTTTTCCCTTGACTAGATTATGGTAAAAAGACTGTCAAAGCCCAGACAGGGACTCCGGTATTTCTTAACCTGCCATTTAGAACTCTTTTGTCTCACATCAGCATTCCTGCTTTCAAAGAGAGCACCACTCACAAAACGTGTATTTGAGACACAGCACTGAATGGCACCGCTGTCAACAGAGTTATGTTTTCACAAATTTGTACCTGGCACACAGACTTTCATACAGCACCCCAGACAGAGCTACACTGTATTTTAGCACCTAGGGACGCCAGTAGGTCCGGAAGGACTAATTCTGAAAGACAAACCGTAGGCAGAGGATTGCCAGAGCGGAAAGCGTGTTGCCTCCTGGATGGATGGCTTCCAGCAGCGTGCACTAACCTCTCACACTTGGCATCTTTCCCCTCCCGCTGCAGTTTGCTTCAGGGCTCAGCCTTTGGGGGAACGAAACAGCGAGAGTTCAATAGCCCCAGCCAAAGGGACGGGAAAATAGCACCCGAGTTCTGTCATTTTCTTCCACAGGCTTTTCAAGACTTTATTAAAGGGGTGTAAGCTGTAAGGACACTTCCATCAAAGTTGAACAGTGAAGGCAACACTTAAACCAAGATGAAAGCAAAATTTTCAGGACAAGGAAACAGGAGACGAGGAAACCTTTCCTGAGTTATAGGCATGGGTAGGTAGAGGGCAGCAAAGAGGAACCAACAACCCGGAGTTTTTGCTGCTTGCCAAAACATAAACCTTTGGAAAGTCTCCTCATCGCTCGGTTACATAGATTTACTACAGTTACATTCAAAATATTTCAGTTGTCATGAAACACTGAAATCCTCTTCAAGCAGATGGACGTTAGAAGTGAAACTGTCAAGCTAAAAGTAGCAAAGTACCAAGCTTGATAAAGGGCTCACAGCAGAAAAAGCAAGGGGGGAAAAGACAATATTCCAAGTAGGTTTTCTCTCCTCTGGAGAACACAAGCTAACCTGTCCCACTACTCAATGTGCACGGTACCTCCAGCACTCATCCTCCTGCTCCATAACCCAGAATACTCTTGTCTAGAGCTTGCAAAGCAGAAAGAACTTGCTGTGAAGTTACTGGAGCTCATCTAATAGGATCCTAAATCCAATTCCACCCAACAACTCAGAGCTCTGTAGCTTATTTGGAGGTTTTGTAGATGCTTTATGAAACCTCAAATGATCCCTAGTCACCAGAAAACGTGCACTAGTATGCAAGGCATTGAAATTTCTTCATCAAGCAAAGAACATACCACAGACAGGTATTTAAGTGCCTGCATAGCCTATAGCAGTGCTTTGTGACATTTTCAAGTGACAGCAAGTGCTACTGGCAGCCAAAGCACAATTACCTATTTGACAGTTATGTCATCATGGTTAAGCAGCTTGGGTATTTTGAAGCCTTTGAGAGGAGACTGTAGAGCAGAGGTCACAGTTTATGAAATTCATTGCAAGTAGTAATCCATCTAAAAAATCCTGTCGTTCACATGCAATTAAATCATTCTTTCAATGGAAAATAGTGAATGTTTCTGTAATTCACTGCTGCAACCAAGTGCACTCGTCTTCCCACCTGTCCTGGTCTATGGATGACCTCCAGCTATTCTCCAGTGGAAGAATTTGGGGTTTGTACCTGAAAGGTCCATTGCTGAACCTTTCTACTTGCCAGTGAGGAGGCAGCTGTCACACTACTGAACCTGACTGGACACAACTGTGATTTCAGGTCAGACAGCAGCACTGTTAACATTCTCAATGACTTCATTAAAAAGTCTTCACTGTGTTCATCAGATTCTGTGTTGTAAGTAACAGCAACACAGCCATCAACGAATTCAAGCTTCTGGGTTTTTTGTTGTGCCAAGTTATCCTGTTCCACACCTTGTGGAAGACACGTTGCCAGTGACAGGCAGACACTGGGGAATATGTAGTAAGACACCATCGCAAGGCAGTACAGAAAGAGCACGGAAGCAGAAATGAGTTTCCAAGGGATGAAGCCACAGACCAGAGTCCTTCTAGCCAAGGGTTTCCTTCACTAACAGTGCTGTAGTGCTGTTTATAGTGGTAAGAGCAGCAGCTTCCATGAATTCAGAACATTAAACCAAAAAATAACGATGGCACAATCTTTGCTCTGCTGCTATACAAAGCCTATGTCTATCCCCAGTGAGCTAGATGTTACAAAAACAAGCAAACCAACCAACCCAAACCCCTCAAGACCAACCCAGCAGATAACATGAGGCAACATTCAAGCGACAAAAGGTGTAAGAAGAGGGTGAAAACAACTGATACCTTGTCGCAAGTGGCTGTTTCCCTAAATAGACATTCCCCTAGCAAGGCAGGGATTTTATTTTTAATATCCACACTCTACACTCGATTCAGTGTTTTCTGTGCTGCCTTCAGACTGTAATTTGTAACCTACGAACACTTTTTAAATCCTCATTCAGCCCTTCATAGCACCAACTGCCTCACCCACGTGAGCTCCGGGTTGCACGGCGCATGAACGTTCCATCACCTCCGAGCAGTCCTTTCTCTGCACAGTGCTCCTGGTGGTCCTACCTCATTCAGCCTGATGCAGCCTATTTACCAAGCATTGCAGTTTTTCCGCTCTCTGGTCTCATGAGGGAGACCCCTTTGCATTTCTGGAGATTGGGAAAGGGAAAGAAATACAACACTGGAGCTTCTCAGAAGCTCTGCCTTCAGTGAACTGAACGGCTTCCTACAGCTTCCAGCTTCCAGAGCAGTGTGCTGCAAATGATGCCACTAACTTCCCGTTGTTCATGACTGAGCACATGACATCAGCAGACTGCGGGCCCAGCACTGCAAGACTAATTGGCTTTCACCATATATAATAGAAAGGCTTAGAACATTCTCAGTCATAACTTCAGCAGGATTAAAAAAAAAACTATATAGGCCTGAGAAGTCACATGCCACAGATGTAATTTAGGAGAGGCTATTTTTATACTTTAATTTTAATGCAATTTAACATATTAAACTAAAAATGGTTCCTTTGAGATACCCCACAACATTCCAGCTTTAACAGCTCCTCAAGTCTGAATGATAATGCACTGAAGCTTAGCTGCATGCCAATATTTTATTATTTAAGAACTCATCCTCATTTAGGTTTTGATTCATTTTATGTTCCCTGACACAGATTAAGTTATTATAAAATTAATGAAAATTGTCTACATGACAGCAGATTTTTTTCTTTGGGCCTGCAAATATAATTATCCACCCACAGAAAAGAAGGGAAAATGGAGAGAGGGTCTCTGTTACTGACAGATACTGCCCTACATTTTTAACACGGGGAGAAGAACCTGCTGTCAAACATGCAAATCATTTCCAAGTAAGCACCTCCCCATGGGACCATGTTTACAACCGATAAAGTAGTAATTGGGAATTCAGCAACTTTTGTTTTTATATTAGGAGGAAACAAGGCAGCATCAAAGCAAATCTCTGGTGAGGCTACAGCACACGAAGTCAAGTCTGTGGCAATTTTCCCTGCCAATCAAAGGATTTCCTCTGGATTTCACAAGCTCTGTAAGCCAGACCTCCTCATGAGCAGATCAGTGCTCCTCCCTTGAGAAAGGCAAACTAATATCCTCTGGTTTTACTGTGAGAAAGACAAAGAGAACTATGCAAGGACAGATATCACATGCCATTAATAACGTATGGAAGAGTATTGTTTATTACAAAAAAGGAAAGTCATTAGCTGACCGTTTGGCTTTCATCTATATTTTAGCAGCTGGAAACACCCAGCTTTACCTTGCAGAAAACATTATCAGCAGTGACAACTAACAATGCAGCCAAACGACCTGACTTTGGATCCTGGAGGGAAAGAATTCACATCAAAACATCAGCACACTACACTGTTAACCATACACAGTCCCTGATACCCGTTAGAAACGCTTAACAAATGCATTCACTGAGCTATCTTCACCCTACAGGAAAATCAATCAATCAATCAATCTGTAGTGAGTCTCCTGCACCAGGGTCACAAATAAGAGTTCAAGCAATTCCCTGCCTTCCAGCATTATCACATTCATTAGACTTCACAGCACCTTTCTGAACAGAGAGGGGCTGTCACAGGGCTGAAGCTGTAAGGGTGAGCCACAGCACCTGACCCGGAGAACAACAGGACTCCTCCCTCCCGTTCATTAAACAGAGACAAGTAGGAGTTCAAAGGATGAGCTTGTACACCACTTTGCCATCTGGAATGACAAAGTCTCAGGGCAGCTCGAAGACTGCAGGAAGAGCTGGCAGAGAAAGCCCACTGCATGTTCAGTGCAGGAGAGCTGAGCGTAAACACTTCTCAATTGAGTTGGGCTGGAATGCAATGGATTTAAGAAAAACTGTAATATTCTACAGGTTCTTTTTTTTTTTTTTAATATTGTTTTGTTTTTTTAGCAAGTGGTACCCACTTACAGATGAAGAATTGTTTGCTGATTGAAGGCTATTTGATAAAATTCTGAAATGAAACCATTAGAAAAATCTGTGATCTGGACACCTAATGAACACCCTAAAACTTTTCGCTTACTGTCTTTTTTGGAACACGTCAGGCCTAAGGCTTGTACAGTCACCTGAAAATGAGACTGGTTTGGAGAAAAACCTACAAAACAAATCAATCAATGCCCATCACAGCACTGGAAAGCACAAGGGCACTGGCTCCACTGCCTCTACCTTCTACTCATAGACACATTTCTGAAGCCCGCACGACAGCCAATTTACCAAGCGTTGTTTACCACACGATCACCGTACGTGTTACAACTTACTCCAACTCCCAGCTGAAGTTGTTGCCCAAGAGATGCAATGATTTCAATAACATTTTACTGAGTTAGGTGCTTTCTTTTTTTTTCCCCCCATCTCACAAACACTGAAATCCTTTCCCAAAAGCTTAATCTGAAAACCCAAGTTAAGAGCTGGAAATGAGGAGACCAGAGGCTCAGCATGCACGGTCACGGGAATTAAGCTGATCAGAAAGGCGATTGGAAGTTGAACCAGTGCTTCTGGGTAGTACATTAATGCCCGAATCCAAGTATCCGTACCCACGACATCCTAGTCTTTAGTGCCATTTTCTTCCGTCTTACTCTCTTCACCTTCCAGCCTACAACGCTCCCCTTGACTCCACGGGATGCATCGCAGCTCACAACAGACAAGGTGAGCTAAGCCTTCACTCCAGCTCCTCTCCAGGCAGGATGCCTACACGAACTCCAATGTCAGTTAAAATTACTCAGATGTCTCCAAAGTTGGTCAAGTCCATTTGTGATGATAATACCATTAAACAGTTGTCAAGACAGATTTGAGAGAAGACGGCAGTTTAAGGTACCAAAAAGTGTTTTTCAGCCTTTTATGAAAAACTAGGGAATCCGTAAGACAAAGACATTCTTTTGAAGTCTCTTTTAAAAACACAGACATTGAGACATGATATTCATATTTCTGATAAGCAACAATTTATTAGTTCACAGCGTTACTAAGAATTTCTCAAACTTTGTAAAACCAGCACTGGTTTGAATTTTGTATCTCTCATGGTCAGACATACAAAGAACTGTCTGACTGGGATTTTCCTAGGTGAAAGGCATCTATTTAGGTCATCTATTCTGCTTGCCTTCAAGTGCAGAATTATTTCTGGTAAAGTATTATTTGTATTAGACTCTCTGGGGCTAAGATAAGTCAAAAGAGGACAGAAGACCTGTTGGATACATTTGCCTTGACACTTAGCAACTGCGAGGCACCTCTCAAGCCCAGACATCCATGTTACACATCTGAAGACCCCGAAGTGTGGCTCGAGAGGCTCTGGGGCTGAAAGACACCTTTCCAGACTCAGGAATTCTCCAGGTATCTCAGGGCTCCCGGAAGGCGAGTACAGCTCTAGATGGAATCATACAGTGTGAGAGTTTCAGCACACCGAGTTTAACTACTCCTAAGTTTTTTGTAAACCTTTTGATAAAGGATAGTTCTAAGGAATTCTTTTCAGCAAGAAGAAAGTAGTAACTTGGTAGGTATTTATAGATAACCCCTTTCAGAAGACAGCATAAAATAGAAATTATTTTCACCTGCCTACTCAGCACCAGCCTGAACTCCATCTAGAACAGGTCCCTGGAATTCACAGCACCAACAAACAGCAAACTACACATTCATAACACAAGACACATGAGGATACTTACATTTATTACTGTAGGGGGGTTATAAACACACACACATAGACATACTGCTTATCAAAAATACTTAGGAAGACTCATCCACAGATGAGTCTGTTACCACAGAAAACAAAGTCTGAACAAAATACTGATACTGCATTAAAGGTACAAAAAGTTACCCTGTAGCCTCCTGAGGGTATTTTTGGAAATTACTCCCTCCAAAGATCTCTTATGAAGTTGAAAACTAGGAAAACTTTCTGGAAGAACCACTGTGCATAAACAACCAAATTAAGGTAATCAGACAGACTCAAATGGACTTGCTTTGGGATTAGTGCGAGATTTAGTATGTGTGACAAAACCAAAGCTTGGAGAGAATTAAAAATGTGTCTGCAAAAATGCAAACCCAGGTGCAGTAAGTCAAAGGAAATACTCTATCTGCTTTAGTCTTGCTGAGCTAGTGGTGGAAAACAGAGGTAATTCAGCAACCCAGTAAAACAAGCAAATTACATTCAGACTCCTTCCTTTCCTGCCCCAAACAGTGAAGTATTTGAACAACAACATAATTTTGTAGTGATTATAGAGCAGTTGATAAGCCTATTGACATACATAGAAACATGTTTGCTGAAGATCCAATATGAAGAAGCTCTCTGCAACTTTGAGATGATGGTCAATGCCGAGAACACTGAGGCAGCCAAGTCATCTTGGTGTTGAAGTGTTTGTTGGTTTTTTTTTTTTTGAAAGCAGTTATTGTGTCATTTTACATAAAAGAAGAGGTATTGGCAAAACAATAAAGAAATCTCAGAATAATATTCAGCAGAAAACCTGTTGATGAAATGTGTACAGCAGAAGTTTTGCAGCACTCAAGAAATCTCACAGAGAAGCTGTGAGCACAACCCAAATGCTCCTGAACGGCTTTAGTAAGCCAGAGCAACACTGGGATTTCATGGAGCAGAGCAAGCGAGGGCATTCTAAAATATTGGGCAGGATTGTAATCTAGGTCACATGTAAACCCATAAATAGCACCCTTTGTCTGCAGAACAGAATATAAAATATTTAAAGCCACTGTTGCAGGCCCTGTTGATGTATGTTCTGGGGTGGTTTATGTCTTGATTACATGCAGTTGAGTATACGAATTCCATCTTTTATCTCCCTGTCAGCTGGATTTTTGCAGCTAATTGGAAGCCAGAGAACTCTGCCTAGGGGAAAGCCAGCGGCTATTGCAGCCTCCATGAGAATTTGTCTTTTGGAAGCATAACAAGGTAATTTTTAAAAGATGCAAATAAATGGAGGGGGGGAAGAGGAGGAGAGTCCAATGAGCAATGAGACAGGCCAGGCTATTAACTAGCATGAGATGAGAGAAAGGAGGTGGCACTATTCAAAATCCACGCCGTGGCTCCTTAGTCACTGCTCCAACACACAACTACAACGTAACACCC
Organism: Megaceryle maxima; assembly: GCA_024605025.1. Lineage (NCBI taxonomy): Eukaryota > Metazoa > Chordata > Aves > Coraciiformes > Cerylidae > Megaceryle > Megaceryle maxima. The sequence continues at coordinate 11,864 of JANHGN010021260.1, read as the reverse complement.
GCAACCCTTTAGTTGGCAAAGTGGGATGCAGGCCAGGAGCAATTTACAGGCCATAAGAAATGGATTCTTTTTCAATCTCTCATGTGTTACAGGCATTTTTTTTTTGTAGTGCCACATCAGTGGAAGAGGCAACTACAACAGTAATAGCCACAAGGATTTGCTGACCTCCAGCAAAAAAAGTTTAATGACAACTTAAAAGGTCAAAAATATGTTTTCATAAATACAGGAAATGCATCATCTCACTACCCTGTCGTCATGGGACAGTCTAAACCCTCACTTGCCAGGGACAAGTCTGTTTTACTGAAAAGCCACTTAATAGCCAATATAATGCTTGCACACAAAGAAGTACAGCTATGATCCTTTGATCAACCCTATTCGCTTTACATTTTTCAGCAAGTTCTTCCAGACAATGCACTAAACTATAACAAATACCCTTGTTTTCAAATGTATTAAAAACTATCAAGAAGCATTGTCTGTGGACAGCTACACAGCAATAAATATTGCAAAGTAATCTACAGAACAAGAGTTCCAAAGGTGACTGTTTGTCATCTGCTTAACAAAGTCATAGTGCTACCGCTGAGCCAGAAATCATGGATGTATTAGAAACAGCAGCACCACAGTGCTTGGCAGCCCTGATTGATACCCAACCTGCTCACTACTGTCTTGTAATTCCTTCACAAAGCCAACACACACGCAACACCGCAAATATTCCGAATCAGGATTTCAAGGCCAGCTGGGGAACAGCTCAAATACAATATATAAATTATCCACTTTGTCCTGAATTAAAGGCGACAAAACAGAGACAAGAAATTACAATAGAACCTTCCTCCCTAACACAGAAGGCACTGCTGTAACATCCCTCTTGCTGCACACATCACCAGGAAGAGTAAGAACAAAGCCGTGTTCCCCTGCTCTGATACACAGGGTATCAGCTGCTTGAGCAGAATTTCCTCAATTGTTTTTATTAAACCACTGAGCCATGAGTAGGGCTTCTCCTACTGCTGTCCACAATGCTAGGAGACTTGAAATAAATAGAAGAACAGCTTGGGCCTAAAATAAGTTCTGTGCTTGTTCCCAGGAAGGGAGGTTGTTTTATTTAAATAGATTTTATTTCCTCATCTTCATTCCCTATCTACTGTTCTTCTCAAACACTAGATCTAACTTAATCCCACACAGAGGCAAGGGAAAAGGAAATCTTCAGCCTAAACCAAGAGAAAATCACTGGAAGTCAAGCAAAAAAGCAGCTAACAAAGCATGAAACCATGTTCCCACCTGGAGGTTTGTAGATGTCAACTACATTTTGTTGAAAACATTGGAAATTTTAAAGTCATAGATGCTACAAGGAACTCCACGAAGTAAGCGCTGTGTGTGAACATGGCACGTGTTGCTATAGTTAATATTTCACAAAGCTTGCTTAAATAGGAAAAAAATCTTGATAACATATGTTCAAGTGTTCTGAAAGATGGCATAACGTTCTCAATTCATTCACAGTAACAAAATCTCACTCGCTAGCCCCATTTGAACATTTTTCAAGAGAGCACTTTAGCATTACTAAGCTAAAATAATGATATAAAAATGGAACCAGACTGCCCTCAGCTGTGGCAGATCTCATTAAAGCAAACTACTGTTTATCCTTGATAAAAGTTATTTATTCCACACGCACTTGACTGCCCTTTATTAAGTGATCCCTCTCTCCTGCATCATCTTATCGGAGACACCTACTCCAAGAGGCCGCTTGTCAGTAGTGCCATGCTGGCACAGGAACGTGCTTCTGTCACAGAGGGATTTTTCTGTCCTTCCCTCTCCAACATAACTGCAGAAAAGAACAATCAACTGTGGAGAGATCTGAATAGTTCAATGGGCATAAAAGAGGTACTGGCAATAAATTAGAATCTTGCAGCCCTCTTTATGGGTTTCAGACATTGCTTCCCAGCTGATGCCGTACATGAATTTTAAGCAGCCTGCTGGGTCAGGCGAGCTCCTGAGAAGCACTACGAGCCATTACCATGCATCATCATCAGCTAGGGCTTAATGGTGAGCCTTCAGCACAAAGACATGCAGCGTGCTTACAGGACACCGCAGCCCAGACCAGAACGAGTCTCACCAAGTTACTCTACCAACACTGGAGCCTTTTGCCCTCCCAAATTTTCAGATGTCTTTTCAGGTGGAATGCCTCTTACACCAGTACCTATGCAAAGATCAGCACCATCAAACTCATCAGAAGCCAATTTAAGAGCACAGGGGCCCTGTTTTGGTTTTGTTTGGTTTTTTTTTTCCTTCTCATCAAAGCTTGTTCCTACATGTCTCATTTTGGGTTGTGTCAAAAGTCACTGCTTCCCTTTCTGTCCTCCTTCTGCATGGCTTGGCAGAAAGACCCACAGGGCAGCAAACTGTAATCCCATGTGTACAAGCCAATGTTGTCACTGGACACATAACAAGTCATTCTCTGACTGTCCAGCTTTCAAAAAAACAACACAAGAACAGCAACAACAAAGAGCAAGAACGTGCAATTCTTTATTTCCAGATGTATTGTGCAAAGAAAAATTCATGCACTCCCCCACCTTCATCACTGCTCTTGGATTAATGAAGTCCCTTCCTGTCCACCCAGTATGAAAAATAGCTTGATCCCCCCATGTAACATTTTATACCTTTGGTAAAGCATTTAAATATAGATCTTCCAAAGGGTTTAAAAACAGACCAAAACCCAGCCTCCTCTGTGGGAGCTGCTAGCATTTTGTGGCTTTCTATTGTGTATACTTGCAAAGAAAGCAAGCGTTAAAAATACGAACCAAAACCAGGCAAAGTCCTATTTCCCAGTAGCAGCTTTTCCTACTTTCTCATGTAAAGCTGCTCTAGAGGCTGAGTGTGACAGCCCAGGGTGATAGAACACTGCAGGTTGCACGAGCATGCACTACAGCTGAATACAGCAGGACCACGGAGCGGGTGCTGCTTTTTTATCATCTTGACAGGTAGGTCCTTTGTCCCTACAGGACTGAGGAGACTGTAACGGTAACTGACATTCTGAAAGCACAGAAATCTCTTAAGAATAGTTCTGCCAGGTTCTTAATGGCTATGATTCTATTCGTGGGGGCTAGCCACCACCATAGTGGGCAGCAGCAGGACTCAAAATTAAGCTCCAAAATATCTAGTCTTACTTTATCTTTTATATCAGGTAAATCTCTAAGACAAACAGCAAACAGTCAACATCATGCACTTTCAGACAAGTAATAACATTTGGTCAAGAGAAAGAAGATCCGTCGCCTTTTGCCTCCACTACCCCTTCATTCAACCAGCAGATGCTGGAGAACACTCAAAGAGTATTTCAATAACAACATTTTCAAACAAATATAGAGGTGGAACAGCCAGGTTTCTGTACGTCCCCCCCTTTCACTTCGAAAAAATCTGAGATCTCTTAGTGCTTTCCTGTCTTCAAGGGGTAAAAGTGCTAAAGAGCACAGCTGCATTTCAAACACAAACACACAAATCAGCTCCTGACTGCTGAAGCTGTTCTGCTGGGGGTGGGAAAACCAGCTCGAAATGTCAGTTACAGACACAACGTCCCATCACAGCGACAGGTGATGAGAGCTAAGAACACCGTGGCCACCGTTTCTGATACTTTACTGGTCCTCTCTCCTCCTGCACTGGAATTCCATCACTGTAGGACTCGTGAAAGGGTCTTGTTCTTACATTTGTTACCTTTTCTGCATTTAACGTACTCATTCAAAAAAACCCTGATGATTAGAAACAGAACACTAGAGAAAAGCACGAAACAGCGTCGGCAACTGAAAGTCCTTCAATTATTCAGAGAATTCCTAGAGTTCTTGAAGTACACTGTGGCGTTTCACTAGCCATGTTATTCAGGCTGACATCATAAACTACAGCACTGCAATGCTAATTTGGGATATGATTACAGCTCTAAGAGGGTGATGCAGTCTTCGTTTACATTTATCTCCGGTCTGTCTTCTGAAGGGACTAAGGATCTGCTAAATTCCAAGTTCAACGGGAGCATCATTCTGCCCAGATGTGGCTAAGACAATTTCACTAATCAAACAGTAACAAGGCCTCGCCATGACTCGCTGGTGGCACACTTTTTAATCTCAGAATATCCCAATCTTAGGGGCCTTTGCTTTAGACTAGGGTACATCAATAGGGATGTTGCTACTCATTTTACAGAGTTCGAGGATACCCATCATATGGTTAATCCTGATTTTTATTCTTGCTATTCCACTTCTCCCTAATTCCTCAGAAAGGAAGCAAGGAGAGGTTGGCAGGTAATTTGTTAAGCTATGTTTAGTACAACTCAAAACAGAAAAAACTACACAAACTTTATGAAGAATTAAAGATGGAAGAAGGAGAGCTGGTATTCAAGTGATTGAAACAGAGTTATCAAGCTCAACATACGCCAGGTACCACATAACTAACTCCCAGATTCAATCAAAATAGAGCAGGAATATTTAAATTGTAGTCTAAATTAGATCTGTAACAATCTTCACAGAAATAGGCGAGTCAAGTAGCAAAGTTATCTTTGGAAAAATCTATTAGCTGTAATGGAATGATAATCCTCTTAGATTCATTGATGCTGACAGATTAAATACTTTAAATTCATCTTTTATTTTGTTAGCTCATTTGACACAAAATAAATCCTACATTTTTAATAATATAGTGGGAGTAGAAGGAGTTTTTGCTGTTACTGTGGCAAATTCTGTATTAATGGAATGCCTCTGGGTACTCACTAGAACTATAAACTATTTACCAGATGACAACTGGTAGACAACCGAAAGTCCTAGCTACAACATTACTTATTGTTCCAGTAACAGCGATTTTGCCAGTGTTTTATTCACAAAACCTTTCAAAAAGGCTAATTTCATACTACTGTTGATCAAAATTAAATGTCGAGACTTGGAAATTTTTCATTACACGACGTTATTTATTGTGTAGCCCTTTGCAATAAATTTCGAGATGTTTGCATTCACTCAGAAATAAATAATATGCACCAGGCCTAACATCACACATTAATCCTGGCTCATCATGGGTCCCAAAACCCACAATCAAAATCAGAATGGATGCAGCAGGCAGGCAAAGACAGATCTCCAGCATCTCCCTTCACACTACTCCATCTTCAGTTAAGATACACCAAGTTACTCTTGGACCTACAGATTTGACCCAGTGCCTCTACAGTTTATACTGGTAAATAAGGGGGGGTTTACACAGCTGTATCACTGGAATACTTGTCAGTTACTTTCACTCTTTTTATAAAAGGGAAATTACTGATCATTTGCCTCTGAACCACGTAAGGAGGCTCAAAGTCTTAGGAATGCACAACGATGCAGAAAAATAAATAAATCCAGAATTACAAAACTATCTCAACAAATTCACATTTTTTCAAAATTACTGATCTCTGAGAACTACACGATGTGAATAACAACAGCTGGAACTTTATCTGGAAGTCTTCAGTTAGGACACGGTGCTAAGGAGGAACGACTGCATTAAATAAACGTACCACCGGGTGTCTTCCAGGGCCTCCACTACATCCGCTGTTGATCTGCAGCACACAGCTCTGACAGGCAAAGGGTGCTAACTGCTACCCAACATTACTTTTTTATTCCAAGCACTCTGTGTTCTTTACGGCCAAGATACAAACCAGAAAGTTCCAATGGAAAATGAGCATTATATGGGTCAGCAGCAGTAAACACCTCACAACATTATCATCAGTGATGAACACCTCCCAAAGTGGTAGTTGAAATTAATATTTCAAAGGGTAACGGCTTACTACAGATCTTTAGCAGTTTTAACTCTGGCCTAGAACACAGCTACCGTGAAGTATCTGTCAGCAGCTAAGTCCCAACCAAGCTGCCAACATCTCAGTTCCCTAGTTGTGATGGTTACAGAGCTGGCAATGACTGGAATTATGCAGTCCAGACAGTGCAGCGAACTGGTCTGTAGCATTCAGAGACTGGATGCTACAGCTCCTTGTCATTGGCACTTGCAAAGTCACCTGGCAGAGCCTGGCATGCCTGGTATAGGCAGAGCCTCTACTAATTTTCTTTCTTACCTGTGAAACAGTAGAGTCATAGGGTGCATATTTGGCATCTAAACTGAGCCACCTGCCAGGCCCACTTCCCCTCGGATGGCAGCCTAGTGGCAGCCAGGTCAGCTGGATGCAAAGCGGGTAAGCAGCAGTAGGGCTTCGCATTTCGCATTGCTCTCCCACCAGCACTGCCCAGACCCACGCCACTTCTTCCAATCGGTTTGTGCCTTTTAAAAACTCTTCAGAACGTTGTTATCTAGAAATTTGTCACTGGCTGCTTGTATTTTACTCCTTCTGTGACACTTTAAGTAGAGGTTTCCAATGAGATGTTCCGAGTAAGAATTTCAAGCGTGTAGGGTAACACTTTAGTTATATTTTTAGCAATGGCTAGAAGGACCGAGGTAGCTCTATGCTGAAATCACAGTTATGCTGCACGCATGTAATCTCACATGTGTATTCCTGCCCGAGAAACTATGTTAATGTCATTGTTCTACCTCACCACAGACACAGTGTTGCACAAAGAATACCCTGTATAAGCAAATTAATTAGATACTGCCTACTTATCCTCTTCAATAATCCAAAAGCAAGCTAACTGTTGAATAAATTCAAACCACGCTAAGCTTCCTATAGGAAATATTTTTAACCTAAATGGAACTAAGCAAACTCAGTGCACCAGGGCCTCAGGGAGGTCTCTAACTTTTAAATTTCAAAAAAGAAACAGGTTAAA
>JANHGN010021259.1:141319-151964 GCA_024605025.1 Megaceryle maxima | reverse complement strand
CCCCTCCCCTTCCCCTTCGCTCCCCTCCCCCTCCGCCCTCCTCCTCCGCCGCCGCCGCCGGCTCCAGCCTGGTTCGGGGAGGATCCCGGAGCCGAAGTTGCGAGGCGATCGGGGCTGTGGCGGATCGCTCCCCCGGCGGCGCCGCCATGGGGGCCCTGTAGAGCCGCCCGCCCCGCGCCGCGCCCGCCCGCCCGGCCGCGCCGAGGCCCCGGGGCAGTGGCCTGGGAAGCGCTCCTACCGAGCGGCGGCTCCGGGAGAGTAATATGGCTGATCTCGGGGAGTGCTGAGCAGTCGGTGTCTCCGCACGGCGCTGGGCTCGGGCCGTAACATGTAAATAACTTCTCTTTCCTCCGGATCGTACGGGCGGGCACCGATGCCAGCCCCTCCATTTTCCAGAGGGGATTTGTGAGAGGTTCCGCGGGGCTGGGCTATGTCGCGCAAAACCAATTCGCCGGGGGTGAGTACGTCTGTCGTTAACTTCTTTGTATTAAAGGGCAAACTGTGACAGCGGGCTCGGAGCTGCGTGCGGCGATCTGCGGGGTGATCCCCGGGGAGGGGGCGCCGGGGGGGACCTGCCGCCGGGACCGGGGCGAGAAACTTGGCTGGGGGACTCGGGAGCCGCTGACACTCGGGAGAGGAGATCTTACGCCGTTTGGTCAAAAAAACCCCAACGCCCGTACCCGAATTCAGACGTGGATATGTAGGTTCAAGTTACACGCTTCAGTAGAGAATCCTCGACTATTTAATTTTTTATTTTTAAATTTTTTTTTAAAGGAGGGGGGGCGTGATGGTGGTGGGAGAAACAACAAACACAAAAGCCCAGCTCGGCTCTGACCTGGGCTCTGCAGCCGGTCCTCTGGGCATTTCTGCTCTCTGTGCGTACACCTATAGACACACACGTGTGCCTGCACGGACACACACACATATTCTTATAAAATTATGACTTTATATGGCTAGCTATAGCACAAGTCTTTTTGTTTTTCTTTATTTATTAATTTATTTTTTAAATCAGTTTAATTTCCTGGTGTGAATTCTGGAGTGATGGAAAATGAAATAGGATTATTTTTTTTCTGAAATATTTTGAAGTGCTCTGTCCACACTATTTTTGAAAAGAGTGCCATTTTAAATTTGCATGATTTCAAAGCATACCTGTATAGTGTTAATTTTAGATGATCCTCCCAACTGCCTTTACCTATAGTTCTAAATTGAAAGAAAGAAAGAAAATAAAGCACTTTTAATAATATGTCATATCCCTAGTGGGGATGTTCAGACCATCATATAGGATGATTTTTGTATGAGCAGTGAGCAAATGGGTCATAAGTCAAAGTAAGTGTTACGTAACTGGCTGGCCTTAGGAAACTTGATACGAACTGTAAAGGAAAAGAAAAGTCTTATTTTGTTTTGGGGTTTTGATTTGGACAAAATGAGAGGCTGGGTGTCCCATTTTTCAATGGGATTACTTTGTAGCAGGTTGATTTTAAAAAAAACCCAAACAAACCAAACAACAAAACACCCTGAAGCAACCTATGCTTTAAAATTTGAGCCAGTTAATCTGGATGGTGGTTTGTATATTTCAAAAAACCCCCTGTTTCAGTCATGTACCTAATTCTGGATGCTAAATACTAGATATTCACCAGTGAATCATTAGTTAATACTGTAACCAGATTCATTACGTAATTGAAAAATGTTCCTGAGTTAGTATAGTTTTATTATTTAACTTCACTGTTTTCTACAATAGCATTATTTGGCATAGAGTTCTTGAAAGAGCTTGAAGATCAGTATGAAAAGAATTGGTGTGTTTGGGGTTTTTTTTTTTTGATGTGTTTTTTTTCTTGCATCTGAAGAAATAAAGCAGGAGTGGGTTAATACTCCTATTGCAAAACTGAAACAAATAGGCAGACATTTAAGGATTCTCAGTGACTATGAAATACTATCTATTGAAGTAAACAGTTGCTAACCTGGAGCTTACTTACAATGGAGGGCTCTTTGTGCTTCTCGTACATCAGGGTGATGTTAGTTTGTTGTCTTTGGTGTTCCTGCACAATAATACACACTTGCTACAGAAAAAAACCTGCACCTCCCAGACTGTTTAGTGCAATAACTTAACCATCTACTTGTAACACAGAGGCAGGAGACAAGGGACGCTTTTCTCAGTGCTAATGTGATCAGCTGCATCTATGTTAGCCATTCATTAATTTCACTAATGACTCCTGTACATTTATTTAAGTATTTGGTGTATGCTTCCTTTACTATGTTGTAAATGACCTTTCTTTTGATAATATATTTGGGAGTTTGAGTAGCTGTAGTTTTTAATTGCTTGCCTCACTTGCAGGTTGTCTTTGTAAACTGTTTCATGAGTCCACTCTTATATCTGTTCCATGCAAATTAATACATAATATTCTGTTGGCATTAGTTAAATCTAGATGCTTTTAGGTCAAAATACTCTTACTACCTTTTTTTTTCTTTTTTGTAGGAATTGTTACTGAATTTTAGTATAATTATTTTGTCAGACTGCATACTCAGTTGACTTATGTAATTATTTGTGGCTTTTTTTGGTGGTGGCGTGAAAACGCCTCTGCTAAAAATAGGCTGCGCTCGTCCACGCGGGGGTAGAGGGAGGCCCGTCCGAGTGGCTCCGTANNNGGGCAAGGGGTGGCATTACTGTAATTTATATAATATACCAGTAGAAAGTAGTTGCATCATGTACACATTCTTAATGTGACTGTTAGACTTGCCTGAAAATGATCTCTTAAAGGTAAAAGGCTGAGCAAAAGTGAAAAGCAGCCATGTATTGATTTCTGCTTTTGTTTCAGGCTGAAAGGCCCATTCAGCATGTGCTTTACAGGGTATTTTCAGCCTGAAATTTAGTCAGCTATTTAAAAATAATGGTAAAAGTATTAATTTATCATCACTGCTCTCAAGTCTTATGGCTTTTCAGTTCTGTTTTCCTGTTCTTAAGGTGTGCATAGAAAACTCATAGTATAGAATAGTATATACTTTGTATACTGTTCCTTATAAAATATGCAGCCCAAGAAGAATGGAAACTGGTTCTGGAGCGTTGTCAAAAGCACACTCTAAATGAGCTGAAAGATACTTTCTTTTTGTTTTATTTGGGCCATTCCAATTTTTATAATTACTAAGGCTTCTGTACTCGAAGAGGTAGAGCGTTTTTAGAAAGAAGTATGAAAAACCAGTTTGACAGTGGGCCTTCAACTAGTCTTTTATAATTCCATTTTTCCTCTGTGAAATCCTTTTGGCTTGTTGTGGTTCTCTGGCAGTATCCCAGCACGTGATAGCACAGATATCAGATGTCTTCTTGTGATCCATGGCACTTGCTGTGCTGCAGCGGTGCGCTCTGGGGCGGCTTAGGGGAACCAGGAAATGTCGTGGAAATTCAGTAGGGAAGAGAAACAGTCACGTAGCCTTGGGAATGGGTGAGTGCTTTCTGTGTTCAGCAGTGTTCAAATCTTTGGTAAGCTGATGAGGAACATATTCAGCAAACGTGTCTTTGACTGAGTGGTCTTTACAAATTTTTCCTAACATCTCCGATACAGTTGCATATCAAAATGAGTGGCAAAAACCCATTACGGTTAAACCTTTTTCCTTTGGAAATTTAAAAAATGGATGATAATTATATGTGGCCTTGTTAGGATTTATTTTTGTCTCAAAGTTGAGGTCCAGTGCCAGGCATAAGTATAGATGATATTGCACATATGGAGGATATTTGACTCCTCCATAAGATCTGTTGAAAGTTAGTCATAGCACATTGCATTTCTGTCTGTCTCTTTGATGAAGTCTCCCTCTTGTCTTGAAATGTTACACAGTAAGTGTGGTTTGTGCTGATGGCGCTTTTGTAATAGAGCTACAAGAGAAAAGATTTCATGATGGCTACTTTGACCTGTGTTTTCATCCTGGTTATGAAGCATTGAAAGATAAATACTTGATATTGCTTAATTAGACACTCACAGAAGATGAAGGCGTGGAAGAAGACTGTGCTTGTGTATTTGTTTGTTTGTTTAGTCAGGACTTGCAGTTCTTGGGAGTAATTCTGTTTCAGGAATTAATTCTTTGTTTTAGATGGAACTCAGTGTGTTCCTTCTAACCACAAACACTTCCATGTTGTTGTTACTCCAGATCTCCGTTTTTCTTTTCTCTCTCCCCCTTCTTTTTTTTTTTTTTTTCTTTTTATTATCATTATTTTTAATTTTCTTGTCTCAAATGCTCCTCAAGTGCTGTACAAAGAGAACATTGATTGCATGTGCAAGACTCTGTTTAGGAAGAAGTGTTTGTGAGAGCAGGTTATTACTGCCTTGTTTATAGTTAGGTTTCTGTCCCTACTAGATTATGATCTAAATTATACTCTTGCTCCCTATTAGGGTCTAACATCAGATGATCTACAGAAAAATGTAATGGTCTGAAGTGGGCAGTTATGGAAATATTCTATGGGGTATCTGTTTGAGATGGGGCTAGACCAGGAGGAAGGAGAGCTGCATTTTCTCCAGAATTCAGACAGCCTCATGTAGAATCCTTATTTATCCTTATAGTTCTGCAGAAATCTACCTTTGAATCAAATTACTTGTGAGGATATTGAGTTTGATGGCATTGGAAGGCTTTTTCCAAGCACGAGGAACCATGTGAAAGGATATGATGTAATTGGCAGAACAAAGAGAGTGGGGCATGGAGGAGGGATGTGGTGGAAGGGACTATAGAAGGATGGCATATCTGGAGCAATGAGAAGAAGGATTAAATCTGGAGTGTTACTTTAGTCACCTTGCACTTCCACTCGAGTTGGGTGATCTTTGACAAAACAGTTTTGTAGCACCAATGAGAATGAGTTTAACAAGCCAGAAGATATTGGTGGTGGTCAAGGAGAGTGACGAGGGAATGAATCTAGAATATTTTCTTATCTTTTCAAAGGTTACTTGATCTGAGCCAAATAATAGAAGGTGTGCTAGATGTTGTTACTGCCATGTCAGCCTTGCCTTGCCTTGTGTACAAAAGGTTTAGTCATAGTCATGGCAGAAGTCATTCATTGTATGTTCAGGATGGTCATAAAATGGAGATTTGGATTGAACAGTAAGTACTGTTTTAACCATTGACAGACTTGTCTTGTTTGAAAAATTTCACTTTGGCATTATGGTAGAAGGGTGATTGCACATAGCAGTGGTCCGAAAGCAAGGTAGAGGGCTTTTGGAAGAATCATGGGTTTGCAGGGATCAGAAAAGGGCAATCCTGTTTGTACAGGAACGTAGTCTTGAAGATAGATGGAAGGTTGAGGATGAGAAGCACAGACTTCAGTCTTTTTCTTTCACCTTAATCTATCTTGGTGCAGTAACTTGTCTGTAAGCAGTCTTTCTTTTTATGTGTGTTTAACCATCTTTTCCTTTTCATTTGTCTCTTGTCATCTTCTGTTTTCACCATGTTAAAGGAAGCAGAGATTTTTAATCAAAGAAAAATAAACAGTTTAAAGACAGTGTTACACAGCTCCAGAAGTAGCAACTATTACAATTTGCAGTCTAGTTCTTGATGGACGAAAGTGGTGGTGAGGAAGCCTGGAAGATTTCTGAGGTGGTTTGTGTGGATCAGGGTCTTGCATGAACAAGTTCTTGAAACTGGACTGGGAAGGGCTTGTATATTTTGCGTAGTTTGTGTATTGGTCTACAAAATGTAAAAACATTAAATATATATTCCCCTTCCCCCCAACATATTTGTCTTTGGGTTGTAAAATCCACCTAGAATAATGTAGAATGTTTAACTATGAGCAGTTTGTAAGTTAATAATTTTCTCTTTCACTTTTGGGAAACGTGTAGCTATCGAGCCTGTCTTGATGGCTGTGGGTTCAGTTACTGAGGTAGTTATGTTGCTTGTCCATAGAAAGTTTTGGGATCCTAGTGCTGAATTGGTGAATAGTTACTGTTTTAGGCAGTTCTATTGCCTCCCTCAGGGTTGTTTTGAAATAGGTTGACTTCTGTTTAGTATGGTACTGGAAAGTCACAGTTTCTGAATTGTCTATAGCCATAAATTGCTGTTGTCACTTGTGACCTAAGATCACATCTGCTGCCATCACCCTTGTTGGTGAAGATTGTTTGCTACTGGTTCCTCTGGTGATAGATGGGAGAAATGAAGGTTAGGGGCATGTAATTCTCCTGATCATTGATAGACCTACATATGGTTCATATGTAAACAACCCTATATTCAATTTATATTTTTATAAATTCATTTATTTTCTTACAGCTGCCTAATCTTCAATGTCCGCAGCTGACAACTTGACCAGTGTTACGGAGGAATTTTAATTATTGATGCCTCTGGACCTACAAATAAACAACTGTCAGTGAATAAGTACTGTATGGATTAATTTAATTATTAATCAGGATGATAGAATGTACTCTAAGGTACACAATTCTGTTTCAAAGACAAATGAAGTCAATAGAAAGTTTTCCATTGAAATGAAATAGTCATGGGAGTAAACGCTCATCAGTATGAGTAAGAATTCAATAGCCCAGTCTGTTCTGTATCTGCTCTTTTGAACAGTGCTAACTGATTGCTGCTCTGTGGGATCCAAAAGTGCAGGGATTGGGGTGCTTTAGAACGAATAAACCAGGTGTTGCAGAACAGTTTCTCAGTTTTCAAATTTCAAGAAACCATGAGACTAGTTTTCTGTCAACTTAGGTTCGTGAAACAGTGCTAAGCTAATATCACAGCAATTATAAATTGCATAAACTTGTTCTTGATTTCTGTACCATTCTTTTACTGGTCAATTAGTCTTGTTTTACTACCATTACTTCCAGATACTGACAAGAATCACCATTCTGTTGTGTGTAGAGAAAAAAAAAAAAAATGAAGGGCAATTCTAAGCAACTCAGTGAGAACTGGGCTGACTTGACTGTGTTCTTCCTAAGCCAGATGTTTATTTCATGCCTCTGAGACCCAGCCTACTGTCTGATACAGTTTCATCAAACACACAGTAGCATCCTAAGTACTGATACTATGTGTTAAGTTTTATCAGAGCAATGTAGGGGGGAATAGTTTGGCAGGTAGGGCTCTACATCCTATCCTCGTACTTTTCACCATGTCCTTTGCCGGCATTTTCAGGCCAGGAAGCAGATAAAGAAGAGCTACTTAGTTGGCTCTCCTGGTAAGTAACATATATTTGTAGGAGACTGTTTCTGGGGAAGGTCTTGAAGGTCTCCTTTGTAGTAGAAAAGCCAGTGGTGATTGTGGTCTCTTCAGTAGGTTGTAAGGGTAATTTTTTTCTGACTATTCCATAGCATCCTCTGAGCTTGAGATTATTTGGGAGGAGTTTGAAAGATGTGCTATAATGGTAAAGCAGCTGCAGAAAAGCAGCAGTGGTGATGTCTCAAGGCTGTAAGAGAAGCAAGGGTGCAGGGGAGTGTCTGCATCTTAAGCAAAACTGTTACAACTGAGTAAAACAGCAGGTGAGCTTTCAGGCACACGTAAGGAAATATGTGCTGTTTTTTTCACAAAGAGTCCAGCTGCCTCATAAGCACTTAAAGTCAGAACAGAAAGCACCTCTGTGTCCGGAGTCCAAAATGAATTTACAGAATCTTTTCAGTGGTTGCAACCTATACTGGAAAAAGGTGTATCTCAAAATAATCTCTCCTGGAGTCTCCTCTCTGGTCCTTCCAACAGCCTCCTAAGCCTACTAAACTTATCCGAAGCAAATTTATTGCATATAATCTGATATTCAAATTGTACCTGAGCAGCAAAAGTGAAATTTGCCAGCATAGCTCTGTGGCCAGCCCAGTGCATGCAGCCCCGAGACAGAATCACCCAGATCATAGGACTCTGCATAATACACTTCATCTTCTAGCAGATTTTCTCATGAACATTCACCACATCCCCATGGAAAGCGGATGGATGAAATTAAGCAGCTTTCAGCTATGGGGATGAACTTGCCCACAGCCAGGGAACACCAACTGTTTCTCATAAAACTCTGTCCTTAACTCTTTGGTCCTGGCATTCAAAGGTGCATGCCAAATTTCATCCAAAAGTTGAGCCCGGGTGCTGTGGGATGGTGAAAGTCATGTGTCTGATTAATTGAAAAGTGACAAAATACAATCTGCTATCTTCCCTGCACCCCTGCCCTAAATCTTGCCTCTTTGTCCTCCATGGATAATAAAATTGTCTCTCACTCAGTCTCTTTTCTCCAGGAGACAACCATCTTATGAGCTTTTCCTCAGCCCTCTCTATAACCAGTGTGTCTCTGCCTTCTCAGATAGGTTCCCAGCTTTAACTTTGAAGATTTGGGGAGTCTGTGTAGTATTAAAAAAGGAGCTTTTGTGTCCAGAAGCTTGTTTGTTACTTAACTGTATTCCTTGATCCACGTTGGGGGGGCAACGTGAATTCCCACAAATCTCTCTCTGTAGTCTTTTAACTAACCACAAGAAGCAAAAAATGATGAATTCCCTACAAAAGGTTATAATGCTAGTATACTACAATTGGATATTAATTCAAATTGAAAGATAGCAGCAAAATGTCACCAGACTTTATTCAGTGACATAACACACGATACTCAGGTTATTTCTGAGGCTGTACAAGGAGTGTGGTGACTTAGGCTTCCAGAAGAGCTTAGTGTTGCTTAAATACAAGAAAAGTAGGGTTTTCTTTTGACTGTGAAAACATCTTGTTGAAAGGCATGATTGCATGACATAAAGCTTGCTGTTCTTGAGGTATGTTTTTTACCGTGGTAGATAATAAGTGCCTGACTAAAATCTTTTCAGTAGAGTATGGACAAAGATCCTAATAAGCCATCTACTGAATGGGAAGGTGTACAAGATGCTCAGGCATTTTCTTTGCTTTTCTTTCCCCCTTCTGCCTCCCACCGTGCAGAACTGGTTCTCTGTAGGACTGCATTACAGTCTCTGCATGTCTGAAATCAGGAACAAGTCTTAGTGGAATGAAACTTTTATAAACCACTAAAGGCTACATAATTGTGTGTTCACTGTTCCCAGTTCGGGATGTTGAATACAAGGCTGGAAATGAAGGTTGATGTATTTAGGTGTGACAGTCATTTGGTAATATGATGAGCTTTGTTTTCCTAGCTCATGGTTCAGAGTCCATAAGCTAATATGGAGAATTACCTATTTCATAACAGCAGCTATCGGGGATCTGGATGTCTCTTCATCATGTTTCCTGCAGTGGTTAATAGCAGATGCCTAGGAAGGAAAATAAGGAAAGGGTAATTTGTAACAACACTTCCCTGTACCACTAATTGCAGAATGTTGAGAGAGAATTTTTGGGATTTCCAGAATTTTTGGGATTTCCAGAGTCAAGGATGGTATCTCTGTTAGATCTCTTGAGCATTAGACATCTCCTTTGAATGTGTCCAGCCTCTCCTTGACCACACAAACTTTCAACCTGCTGACTTATGGAGTATCACAGTTGAATTGCATATTGTGAGAAGAACAGTAGCCATTTACTTGGGATTTTTGTGAACCTTCTACCTGCAAGCATCAGTGCCGTGTAGTATGTGTTGGAAGAGACAGTAAATGATAATTCATCACCTTTTCAAGGTGAATTGTCATTACAATGATAGATCAAGATGCACGAAAATACATGTGTGGGGAAAAGTGGAGAGTGTACTTTTCAAAGAGGTGAACAAATACTAAAAGATGTGGTTGAGAGCACCAGGTTACAGCGGTGAAATTTTATTTAAACTGAAAAAATGATGTGTGTGTGTAACAGGACTGCTTTTTGAAGGCATTAAGAGACAAATGGACTCCAAAAGCAGGATGTCTGGACTGCTAGCAGCTTTTCTTGTTGTTCTTAGGGCAGTGTATTTTTCACTTTTTGCAGCCTTATGGAATCATGGGATCTTGTTTTCTGATGTTAAATGTCTATATTACATCTCTTAGGTTTTGATTCATTCTATTAGTTAATTAATATTTGTATCTGGATGATGAATCTGTTATATATATATATATACACCATAAATAGACTTAATTATTCTTCATATTATGTTTCCTGGTGGAACTGGTTATTGTTGAGTTAGGGTGTCACACTGGATCATGCTGTAGTCTGTGGATCTAGAGATCTTTAAAAGCTCCGGTGTATTAATGCCATTACCAACCAAAGCTGCTGCAGCTTTTTTTATTTTTCCTTCCTCAAGGGTACTGTAGTGGCCAGTTTGAGCATTAGCCACCAGATGCCAAGGTGGCTGCATGGTAACTGCAGCAGCATTTCAGGATCTAATAGACCTGGTCACGTGCAAACCCTCATTAAAATATGATTAAAGTATCCCCTTTTGTTTGTTAGATGGAGCCAAGCCCATGCTTTGTGCTGGACCCTCCATTATGTTTGTGCTGTGTGTTTTGAAATGCCTCTCATTTGTGAAGCTGATTGTTCACCACCCAAACCCCAGCCTGGTTCAAGCCTGTGCTGAAGATGCCCTGTGTTCAGCTGCCTTCCCCTTATTCTTCTCTCCTCTTGCAGCGATTGATGATTAAATGCAAGTAAATGAAAATGGTGTCTGCTTTCATCTGAAATATAGTCTTCTAAAGACAAATATGAAATACAAAGCTCCTGTTGTTGATGGGGGATGTCTCTTGCATTCAATACTTGAAGTTACATTTCTTCCTTTGCTGATACCATATTTCTGACCTCTTCTGCTCTCCATATTCAAATA
>JANHGN010021259.1:112934-141219 GCA_024605025.1 Megaceryle maxima | reverse complement strand
AATTAATAAGCCAGTCTTACAGTTAGAGAACCAGCATAAATTATTTTGGTAATCTGCCATGACCACCTATGGTAGGACGTGAATAATGAGAGAATAACAAAAATTTACGACTAAATTAAAGAAATAAAAAGGATTTAGTTAGCTTTTTAAGACAAGTCTCCTTATCTTGTCTGGAAGCAGAAAAGAAATGGCTGTTCTTTAGGTTTATTTTTTGTGAAACATGGAAACCAGTATGCTTCAAGCTCAGAGATTCATAGTATGAGTCCACAAATGTGTCTTTGATCAGGTATAGCTTTGGCAGTACCTATGGAAAGTGCAAACTTACTGGAAGCAGGCTATAGTTGATCAAATCCTACAATCAGCATAAATGACTGGAGAGGGACAGCTGACTTCTTGTGGTCTTTGAAATTTGAGCAAATGAAAAGTATTGTTTCCAAATAAATGTGTTGCAGAAGAAGAGGAGATAGAAAATGTTATATAAATTCTTAGATCTGCCTTTTCTTTTGACACTCTGTGAAATCAGATGATTTGGCACTTGTAACTACTGTGGGTAAGAGGCATTTATAAGAAATAAAATAAAATGTATATGTGGCAGTGGTGGGGGAGGCGTCTGTTCTGAAAACATCTGAGATGCTGGAAAGTGTGTCCCCAGTGGGAAAGAGAAATTGCATAGCTGGCACAGAGGCTCGCTTCATATGCATGTGTGGCCATATTTAGAAAAGGATCAACACTAGGAACAGAATTATTAGAGAAGTGAGTGGCTGGAGCAATTGAACATAAAGGAAATTACTTGTATTTTGCTTGTTCATTTGAGTCTGGCCAGACGGTACTGTGGGAGGGCTGCTAACTCCAGACTGGCTGCCTGTGAATCTTGAGATGAGTTTCAGAGGTAAATGTTTGTTTGATGTAAAGCTCCACAGCTGCTGATCTCTTGGTTTGTACGTGGCTGCCTTCTATGTCTGCAGGTGGAAGATGAACAGGCATGTATGAAAATGATCCTCTCCACTTGTAAACCTGGTCTGGAAAGACCCGATCCAACAGTTGGTGGAGCAAAGTGCAGGATGTTTGTAGTGTATGTAGCACCGTGGGAAGCTTCTGGTTTCTGATACATCTTGCAAACATCCATGTGTATGTGTAAAGCAAGCAACAGCCAATTATAAAGAAACCCAAAACACACCACCAAATTTCAAAGAAGTTTTTTATATTAAAAAAAAAAGCTGCCTTATTGGCAAATAGTTGTCAGTATAATAATCCAGTTCATGATGGTTATTTGCACCTATGTGGCAGTTGTTAGTTCATCGTGGCTGTGTTGCAGTACAGCAGATTATAGAAATAAATAAACTCATTTTTGAGGAGATTGAAACAACACTTTTAAGGAGACAGCCAGAAAGAATGCCTTCAAAGTTTTTAGAATCAGTTAAACTCCCTTCCCCTTATATTTTTTTAAGAAGTGCTGCTTCTTGTTACACTTATCAAGATTCATTTTGAAAGACTTTTCTCATTTTGGCAAAATAGTTGATCAACGCAACTGGCAAGGAACTGACGTGGAGCAACAAAGAATTTCTGTCTGGCTAAAAACTGTATTTGAGGCCATCTTGGAGCACTTTGTGAACTAGAGTAGAAAGTCTGTGTAAGAAAGGCCATTCAAGTAAAGTTGCACGTTTTCCTCCCCAAAATTAGCATACCAGAATACTTTATTGCAGAGTGTTTAGAACACTTTGTACAAGAAATAACAGTAAGTTGAAGATTGCTAACTGAGGATCTGTAATGATGCCAACTGACTTTTTTTTTTTTTAATGAAAGCTTTGTATACATAACAGGATGAGTCATCACTGGAGAGTTCTGAAAGTGTTTGGCATCCCAAATAATCCTTTTGTATGTCTCTGCTGCACAAAAAAAGTATTTTTGTCATGAAACTCTGCCTTAAGAAGTATTGCAGTAAGTGAAAGCTCAAGAGGATGGTTTTCTACTGCAGCTTAAATTCTGACTTTCAATTATAATTTAAAAAATATTTTGGTATTCTTAGATCTTCCTGAATAATAGGTTGAAAATATCTAAGTAGCTTGTTGGCTGTTAATTTATTATTATTTTTTTTTTAAGATTTGGTTTCAGACATACTTCTTTTTATAAATGTGTTTTTAAAAGTGTGTAATAAAAGCTTGACTGCTTTGCTTAGCTTTAATGCAAGTATTAAAAATCCAGTTGTAGGAGAATACTGTAACACATTTTGCTTTATTCAAACAGGGTCCCTGTTGTAAACTCATAGTAGCTGCTTATCAGTGTCACGCTTAGTTTTAAGTTTCTTTTTGATAACAGTTGTCAGGTAGAAGAAGTGGTTGACCTTGGTAGTTTCTGTTGTGTCTCTTCAGAAATTTGTCAAGTTAAAAGTTTTTTCTTATATGTGTTACGAGCATCAGTAGTTGCTGTCCTCGCTCAGAGCAACTAAAGAAACAAAGATAAATAACTACAAAGAAACTGAAACCTTTCTAGGGGTTTAAGGTGATCGTAAGTGATGTATCGGGCTACCACTGTATTTTGCCACCATTGTATTGTGCCCATGATTTTTCCTAACGATGCAAAACCTGGCTTGTATAATGTTCAGATGTGTGCAAGGCAGCAGAGATTGAGTTTTGCAGCTGGTGAAATAGAGTAGCAAATTTACTTTTATCTGAGATTTTTAGGAATGTATGACGTTCTTCAGGGTTCCCCCATTCCTCCTTCAGCAGAATATCTTCTAAGGCATGCTGTAATTATTTCCAAAAATCAAAGCCATTGATGAATTCTTTCATGTCTTCTAGTAGTCATGATATATATATGATGATGATATATGTTTATTTATTGGATATAAAATTTAACAGTTTTATTTTTTGTGTTTTCTTCTGAATGAACCTGAATATGAAATTTATGGCTAAGGAAACTTGGAAAAAAAGAACAAAATTCTTTAGAAGAATTCATGAAGAAGCCTTCAGAATTTGTAGTTTTTCATCCAGGAAAAAAAAAAATCAAACAAAACAAAAAAAACCCAACAAACTTTAATAATAATTTAGACTTGTATAGGCTTTTAATCCAAATTCCTTGAATGATACCAGTAACTGAAAGCATGAATGACAGAAGGGCTTTTAGACAGTCCTTGAAGTACATAGGTTAATTATTCAGCACTGCACATGAAAGTGTGATAGTTTTGAGTCAGACTCTTGGGCTCATGTATTTTTATTTTACTTTCATTTGGTTTGGAAGTGAAACAACAGAAATTTATTTAGCTAGTAAAATTCTTACTTAGTGATAAAGTTCAATGGTATTGCTAAGCAATGCTTTTTAATGGTAGCAACCTTTTTCTGTGTGGTTTTTTTCTTCAAGTTGGAAGTTCTTATGGTGTGTGTTACCAATGCAGTGGTATTCTACAATAAAGTAAATGTTGGATCATGCTCATGTGGGGTGTGTCTAGTGCACCTGAAGCCCTGCTTTGTTTTTGTTTTCCAAGGGAGGCTAAACCTCAACTTTTGATTTCATTTTTGGAAGAGGTAAACCCTCAACATATCTGCAAATTGAGCCATAGAATTGTGTATAAGAAAATAAGGCGTTGGGGTGTGTCTGTATCTAGAGAAGGTAACATTTTTGGTGTTATTATTAGTTTTATGTTTGCCTGGCATCCTTTCCCAGCTCTTACTGGGAGGAGCTCTGCTTCAAAATGCTGTACTTTCTCCAGCTGTTCAGATGAAGAAAGTTTCCCTTAGGTACATTGAACCAGCCGCGTTATCTTTGCTTTAGGATCCAAATGCCAGCAAGAAGACCAGTATCTGTTCCTCTGTGAGATGACTTTATGTGCTGGTTTTGTAGCTTCTAGGCCAAAACATTGGCAACTGAAATTTTTGTGTGTCTTCTCTTTTCTCCCAAGTCTTGAGAGTTAAAGTATCCTGGAATACCCATTTTTCCAGTCTGCTGAATGCTGCAGAGCCTGGATGCTGTTGTAGCTTTCTTAAGTTTGTGGTAAAAAGATATTTCTGGTGTAATCTGTCATGGAAACAGACCAAAGATGTGTGGAGAAGAAAAGGGGGTGAAGGTTATTGAAGGTTTCCTACCTCATCGCTATTGATGAACTGGCTTTTTACCTACTCATGTTTTTTTAGTAATGGAAACTTTCTAGTTAGCTTTACATTCACAGGGCATTCAAGGCCATGATTCCAGAGATCTGTTCTGCTGGCAGCAGTGACTTGGGCGGGTGCCTTTTATTGCAGCTGCTCAGCCCCATTCCCCTGCCAGTGCAACTGCTCGCATGCCTGCGTGGAGAGCCTGGCTGCGAACTCGCTTGTGACACTGTCACCTCTATTTGTAAAGGGTACGTGGGCCTTACCTGTTACTTCAGGTGAATAGTTACCCGTATCCAAGTCCTGTTAGTTTTGCCTTGACCCCCCTGCTAGCTCTTTGTATAAAGCTAATTTTCATGTTTGTGGACTCTCCTGGTAAAATCGTAGTGTTCAGAGGAGCTTTTAAAAGGAAGAGTCTCATCAGTGGCAATGGTTCTAAAAATAAAATGTATTGGGTTATTATTTTTTTTTTTTATTTACTTGGTCTTTACCTTTTTTAGCTTTGAGGTCAGTGTTTCCTTTCACTTTCTATGGTATAGTTTTAAACTGGTAAACTTGTGCTCTTACCAGTTTTTTTCTAGTTAACAGAATTGCTGATAAAATTTTAGAACTTGTACAATATTAACCTCTGAGATTCAAAATGGTTCAGCTAGGCAGAAAAAAAGGACAAAATTCAGTATAGTATTAACATCTTTATAGTGTCAGTAATATGCACTCAGCAATCAAGTAACTCCTGTTGTGCCTACATCTGTTTTACTTGCCAGTAAACTAAACCTTCCACTAGTCAAGACAAGCTCTGTCTAGACTACACACTCGTGAAATTTAAATTTTGAAATGAACACCGTTATTCAAAAACACCTTAGCACTTTTCAAAAGCTGAGATCCAGGAACCCAACTTTGGGTTACCTTTGTGAGAATTCGGTGCAAAGAAGGAGATAGCTCAAGATAACAAAAAAAGATTATTAAAAAATAGATTGCTCAAGATAACAGCCATCTAAAGAATTTGTGACGTGTTAGTGCTGAGCTTTTAAAGATGAGAAAATAAGTGTTAATCATATATTGGACTTAGGGTATTTGCAGAACTGTTTACAAAATGATAGGTACAGGTACGCTGTTAATGTTTTGTGGAAATGTGACTCGAAAAATCAATACAAATTGAGTGGCTATCCCAGTGTGTTTGAAATTGCTTGTATCCAAGAGACAAGGAACGAAACCCGTCCAAAAGATTGGAGCTGGGTAGAAGTAGTTAACGGCAGGCTGTAGGGATTAGTGTTGGGTGCAGCCTTGCTGCTGTTAATGAGCTGGAAGAAGGCGGAAGCAGCAAGCTAATGGTATTGACAGACAGTATGGAGGTAAATGGGTCTGTCAATGCTGGGAGAGAGAAAATGGCGAGGAACATAGGTTAGGAATATACAAAATGTAGAAAAAGGAGAAGGAGGTTTCCCCCCAACCTCCTCTAACAGATAAAAAACCCACTACTGAGGCAGTCAGGGTTGATGGTTTTTCCAAATACTACACTGAGAATTTTGCAAGAAAAAAAAAAAATCTGAAAGGGAACAACAGAAAAATTATTTTTTTTTTTTACACATCATATTTTAATTACCTCAAATTTATTATGAAGATTGAGTTCATTACCATTTGTGATACAGATGGACTTTGTGTCCAGATGAACAGCAGGCATGTCCACGGGATAGTGCTGCTTTGAGGCAACAGTTAATTCTCAAGCTTAAGTTTAAATGAAATGTCGTGGGCGAAAAAAAGATGTTATTGGTAAAATGTAGTAGTTAATAACTGAGCATATTTAAAACTAGCAACTTTCTATTTTTATATTAAAATTATTAAACCTACTTTATCTTGTAGATGTGCCTTTTAGGCAGAGATCTTTTCTATAGTTTAGGAACTTTGAAACCAAAGTTTTACTTGGAGAAATGAGGGCATTTTTATAAAATACCATTTTCCAGAAATAATATCTGTAGCCCACAAGGGATAAAACCATGCAATAGTTATTATCATTTGTAATAAATAAAGAAATAAAATTATCCAGTGGTGAAATGTCCCAAATCTAACCTCAGCTGCTCTGCAGACAGACATTGAGACTAGACCAGCAGCCTTTACCAGCTGTGTGTAAGAGCTATGCTGCACGTAAAGGGATTTCACATTTTATTATGTGGGAGGGATGATGTCAGTTTGGTTGATTATGCCCCTTTCAAGCTGCTGTGATAATTACCTGCTTGTTACCAGAAGTGTCGAACCCATTTTCAGTTCTTGTTTGCTTTTGCTGTCATGCCCTAATTGCTACATAATTTTGTCCCTGCCAATTACTACCTTGGAGTTGAATTTTACAGAGAAAAAGTTGTAAGAAGCAATAAACTAATTGTTTTTTAGACCTCGTGATTTCAATAGAATATTTTATTATTCTGAAAAGTATAGTGAAATACATGCTGCTCACTTCTGTGAGCTGGTGAAATCCCATGGTTCCCACTGAAATCAAGAGGATGTGGAAGGTGTGATTTTCTGGGAGAGCAAGCCCTTTGCAGTTGAGATGGCTGTAGTAGGTTCATTGATGGTTAAACATGCAAAGATGAAGAGGTGTGGAGAATTGATGGCTTCCAACTTTTTATTTTGGA
Organism: Megaceryle maxima; assembly: GCA_024605025.1. Classification (NCBI taxonomy): domain Eukaryota; kingdom Metazoa; phylum Chordata; class Aves; order Coraciiformes; family Cerylidae; genus Megaceryle; species Megaceryle maxima. The sequence continues at coordinate 134,507 of JANHGN010021259.1, read as the reverse complement.
AGTAAATATATTTACTACATTCATTAGAGGCAGGAACTCTTCAAGTTTGGTGGGGTTTTTTTTACTACTTTTTCCCTTCCTTTTCTTCCTATGCACTATGTGAGTTTTAAAAGTTGCCTTTGTAGATATTATGTCATCTGATGTGATTCTTTTATTCATAGTTTTCTATAAATATGTAATGTAAAAGGATTTCTTTAAAGGTGCTGGGCCTAACAGTGGTTTATATTCGTATTGAAACTATTGGTTTGAATTATTCAATGGAACAAAGCCTAGAGTAATTGGGTTAAGAGCTGGCTGACCAAGCACTTTGTTGTCTTTAGGAACTGCTGTTGCCTTGCTTTGGGTTTTTTGGGTGGTCCTCTAGCAATAAAATCTGGTATTAGTCAGTAACAGTTACTGCTGTTGAAATGTGTGTGTAGAATGATGTGAATGAGCATAGGAAAGAGGCAGAAGTGGAGTGTGGATGAAGCACTGTTAAACAAAGTGTCCTTCACAATAAGGAGAGGGCTGTGTGTCACCATGCAGAGGTGTAGGGATGGGGCTACAGTCTGGAAAGTAACATTCCTGGAGAGAGACTCAGAGTCTGGGATGTTTGTGGCTGTGTCCTGAAGCTCTGTTTATCGCAGAGACTGTGAGGTTGGCCGTTGCCATTTTAATGTGATTCAGGTATCAATCATTGAAAGACTGAAATGTTGGTAAAAAGTCATGAAGGGAACCAAAGATTGTAGAAAGCTTGGAGGAAATTCCTCTGGTGAGAAAGGCCAAAGTCCTTGGTCTGTTAGGTTGCGGGAGGGTGGGGAATCCAAACCCTAAAATGAAGTGGTAGCTTGATTACAGTGGATAATATCTCCAGTGGAGAAAATACCGAGCTCTTAGGGTTCCCTCTTGTAAAAGGTACAAGAGCCAGCGGCTGAAAACTGAAACCAGAGAAGTTCATATAGGAAATGAGCAGGAATTCATAAGGAGGAACAAACGACAAAGGGCATGGTAAAGTGAGTGCCTTTCTGAAAGGTGGGCTTCAGTCGGTTGCAGTTATTGAGTGATATTTATGGATATTAGACTCACGTGGATAATGATTCTGGCATTGTATCCAGCGAGTCTGGGAGCAGTCTGATTTCTGTCTCAATAGCAGTCTTTTTAACACCTTTTCATGGATGGTGTAATAAGCGTCGAACACCTTTGTGGTCGAAGATTCTTTTCAAATGTAATCTTTAATACATCAATTGCAAAATACAAATGGTTTCTAAGATTCTGAGGACATAGTATACCTCAATCGTAATTCTTTTGTCACCATGAAGGCTTTCACGTACTCGAGGGAAAAATTGCATTGTGCAAAAATCCAGAATTCCCCCCCCCCCCAACAACAAAAAAACCCACAGAAGTAATACTGTAACTAAAATTAATTATTTTACTGATGAAATTTATGAGTGGCCAAACTGTGAACTGGCCTCTGCTGTGTCCTGTCGTGACAACCGAGGCAGTATTTGGGTAAATGAGAGCCTTAGGGCTGCTCAGATATATATTCCCCTATGTGCTCTTCTGGCTGAAGCACATTCACAAGTGATTGCAGGTTTTAGAGCTGCTATGCCAGCTTTTGATACCTGGAAGTACTTCTGAAAGGTTGGATTAAGATAATTTTTGAGGCTGTGTGGTCTGGTGAGTAGAACTGAGTTTTCATGCTGTAAATGTTAATTAGAAGCATATGTGTATATGTAAAAAGCAAGCTGAAATGAAAGTATAAATATCTAAGAAGCTGTCATTCCAGAAGGTCTGTGCTTAGAAAAGATTAGGTAAATATACAAATAGTCCCATTATAAATCAGCTTCGGTATCATCTCTGATTATCTTTGTTACTTGTTTTTCTGGTGGCTTCTGGAAAAGTTAGGAAGTAAGTGATTCAGGTTGTGATTTTTCAGACCCTTTTAGACAGCATGGCTTACACCATCACTAAAAGAAGCTTCACTTGGTTTGTTCCCTTTCCTCCTTTTCTAGCTACTCTTTCCTGTCTCTGCTCTGCTCCTCTGCTGCTTCCAGCACAAATGTTCGTGAACCTCCAATGAATGAAACAGGATAACTGATCTGGATGAACACTAGCTGTGTTTTGCTGGGTACCAATTCAATCTGTGTTGATTCTTAAACTTTATTTTAACATTATTTCTATGTCTTTAGGTTAGCATGTTTGAATCTTGAACAGTTTGACTTTTTTTCATATTGGACGTAAATTTTGAGAATTATTTTCCTATTACCTTAAAAGCACACTTCCTTGCCTATTTAAACTGAGTATATCTGTGGAACTGGAGAGAAGTTGCAGAACTTGAGGACGTTTTGCAACGTGCAGTGCAGCAAATGGTGTAAGCTCACTGCTTCTGTGTCCTTGGATGATGGCCTCAAAGGAACTTGACCTGGAGGTATCAGTTGGTCTTCTTGGATGACTTCCATTGTAGTAGTTGCTGTAACAAGGTTCGCTGAATACGTGCCCCTATCGTGTGACACGGATACAATTTTGTTTATAACTCTGACCTGTATCATATGACGTAGGCTGAGCCGTAGATCATTCTCTGGGTAGCACTTCTGTCACAGCCTGATCTCATCTCACGCTGGGGGGGTGTGAAGGAGGTGATCAGGTAGTTGAACTCCTCTAGCATCAAGTGCTTAAAAACCCATCTATTTATTAACATGCCTTTAAAGAAAACCATAAGGTAAATTAAAGAAATTAGGTGATAACAGTTCTAAAAAAAAAAACCAAAAAACCCCTGTAAATTTATATTCAATCTTAATGGACAGAAGACTGGCATAAAGAAAAAAAATACCCAACAGACACATTTGCTTCGTATGGTTTGTAGTGATCTCAAATAGAAAGAAGTGAAGTTTTAAGAACACTGGTGTACAGTAATGGTCACTGTCCCACAGAAAGATGATAATCTATAACAGAAGATTATAAGTACTTTGGGTGATTTGTCACCTATCCGTAATTGTCAGAGGCAAATTTATGTCTCTGGGTTAGAAGAATCCTCTTCAGGGATGGGAAGAAAGTGTTGGATGATTTTGTTAGCAGAATGCAGCATTTCTGCCTTTTCCATGCCCCTAGAGATTGATATATCTGTTCATACAGAAGCTTTTAAACATGTTTGAAGACTTGTATTAGTTGTGACTGCACTTCAGAGCATTGCTTATTATGCTACTTGTATTGTTTACATTTCACAATAGTATTTCCAGAGTTATATTTACTCTGGTATAAAAATAGTTTCCATGATCTGGCTTTTAGGATTTACTTCTAGTTTGAAAACAATTCTGTTAGAAGAAATACAATTCATGTGAATTATAAATTTACACTGACACCCATCCAGTTACGTTGCCCATTTTCTTTTTAGGTCTATTTTTATTCTTCTGAGGTTTTCCAAGCCTTCTGAACAAGTTCTAATGGATTTTTAATTAGCGAGCAGATCTTGTGTTTTTCCCTTTGGCTTTTTTAGGTTTAGCAGTTATATTGAAAGAAAAATATTTCATAATACTTGTTGACATTATCTGCAATAAAAATGCATTTCTTTATAAGGAGCACTAAGGGTGCTAACAGATGGAAAAGATACGTGGTGATATGACATTCATTTCTGTTGTGTTTTTTTTCCTGTCTAGATCAATTTTTAGATGGATAATGACAAACTGTAGTTAACGTGCAAGAACTACTTTTCTTGTGTGCCATCAATTAATTGGGGTATTATTAAGAAAACTCTACCTAATGTGTTCTAGGTCAGAATCCTGCATAAAGACAGGTTATTTTTGTCACTTTGGGCACTGCCACTCCTTTCATGTCCCGATCCTTCTAGTTTAAGCTTAAATGCTTGTTGGGGGAAGTAGCAGGGAAATAACACTGATACTGTTGCCCGTAGGTTGGTTGTTCATCGCCTTTTCTAAACAGAAGTTCAGGTGACGGTGGTGGCCGGATGCCTTTCTCAGGGAATCCTGTAACACGCACCTGAGGGCCAGACAGGTGGGATTTTTGTGATATTGGTGGGATCAGACATACTTCAGGAATGGAGTTGCTTTCCATGTAATCTACAGGAAGACTTGTGTTTGCAGTTAGGTCTAAAGATGTGAGTAAAACTGATTTGAGACAAAAGACACTGAGCTTTATTCGATGAGAAAGCATGGGATGTTCTGAGGGGACTGATGCATTTTGATAGATGTAAGATCTGGAAACATCTCAAAATGATGCTATGGGATTAGGGTATAGTTTGTCTTAAATAAGTTGATATAATAGACAAGGGTTGAATATTTGCATCCTTTTTTGAGTATCCTAACTGAATTAACAGGGAATAAAAGCAATGGTTAGAGCTCTTTATGATCTTAATATGCAGACTATACTTGCTGGGTATAAACCCAATTATTTGATTAAAAACTTAAGTCTGAGCTCATTCAGTGTTTGTATACCTGCGCTGTGTGTGGCTGGGTATTAAGACAGGCAGCACAGTGTAAGTGCATCTAATATATCCAGTGAGAATATTTCATGTGAGCAGACAAACACATTTTTAAAGAATCTCCACAATCTTTCTGTGGTAAGGCTCTGGCAGACTGCAGAGTTGCAAAAGGAAATCTTTGAAAATGATTCTTAATTAATGGTGCTAAAATTACAAAAATCTGCTCACAGAGACCAAAACTTCCACCAAGTTCCAAGTACTTGGCAGCTGTTTCTCATGTGTGATTACTCAGATCTACTGAATTTTATATAGGAGATCTTGAAACCACCAGACATGAGAATGTCAGTCCATCCTTACCATTGTATTACCACCTTTTTCGGAAGTGAGTAGCCCTCAAACCTGGCAACATATGAAAGAGCGAGTAGCTGGATGATTCTTAATTCCTAAAAAAGACATGAGTTTGGTAATGCTGTGGATAAGAAATTCTGGGTATCATGGCTGTCACAAGATTGGAGGAGCTAAAACTTGCCATAGCCGTCGTCATGGAGAAATAAATCTTGTGTTCGGATCTCAGTGGATGCTTCTGCTACCCGTCAGGATAAAGAGAGTGGTTGATGCAGTAGCATACTGTGATGCGGTTTTGTTTACTGAAAGGCAACAGAAGTGTGGACAAGTACAGTGTTTGGTGGTGCAGGTGCACTCCTGAAACTCTTGCCAAGGTTAGAAGGTTTGTGTTTTTCACAAGGCCAGTGGTCTCTCAACTGTTACTGTTGCCATTTCATTCTCCTTGCCTGTAAAAATAGAACAAATGGAAACATTCAATGGTCTTGATAAGTATTAATTAGCAAATTAATTAAAGAACCTCACACGAAGGAGATCTGGAGGAATCATAAGGATATAGCCATTACCAAGTCTGGAGCCAGGTAGATACACAGAACAAGCTGGGGCTGGAAACATGCTGATGGCTCTACTTGTAGCTGGAGGTGCTCCCAAAGATTTGGCTAATTTGATTCCAGAGAAGATTTTAAAAATAATATGAGAAATGCTGAAATCCTAGTACGTTTTTTATGTCAGTTTGATAGTGAATATTGCTAAATACATTGGTAACAAATACAATAAGAATGTAGTTTGTGCAAAACTGCAAATATATGATGTGCTGGAAGGTTGTAATTGCATCAGATTTTCTTTGTAATTATTTCTGAAGTGTGGGTAATGGTTAAGGTCTGCATGTCATGTGTTCTGTGTTTCAGAATTCAAACTCTAAACTACCAGTCAGACAATGAGACTACCTATCAGTGGGAAGGTAGTTCTTGCTGTATATTGCCGAGTTAATGTGACAGGTATTTGACTAAAAGTAATTTTTGTTTACAGAATTTATAGATGTCTAAACAGTCAGTTTGAAGACTAAAAAGAAAAGCTGAAAGATCTGGAAGCCTTTTCTATGCTTTCTTACTCTGTTTTTTGAACCGTCTCCAAATTTGAACAGTACATACATGTAGATCAGCAGCCTGGCTTCATACTCAGATTTTCTCCTGTAATGGTATCACAGAAAGGAATGCAGAAGGACATTGCAGTGTAGCAGCCACAGCCTCTGTATTTTAGTCTGTAACTGGCTGTAGCAGAGCTGTGACTCCATGGGTGTTCTATGGGCTCATGTGAAAGGTTTATTGTTTTATGTGTCTGCAACTGGTAACTATCATGAATCCTCCTAGTTTGGTCTTTGGCTGCTGTGACTTTCCATCTCTCTGGTAACACCCTCACTGAGGATGTTCCAAATGGGTAAGAAGGTGGGAAGGTGGCTTCATGGTCTTTTTAGTTAAGGCTCTGTTTCAGCTAGGATAGCCTTCATCTGCTTTATCTATTAAAAGAACAGTTCCAGACTCAAACTGAACACCTATAAATAACTTCAGGAAGAGCAGAGAAAACACAGAAGACAGTCGCTTTGGCCAGAGCAGCCTCATCACCCAACAGAGTGTAGCTTCAGGCTCCTGGATCTGGTGGCCTTCTGCAAAGTTGAATCACGATTAAGGTTTTCTACCAGTGACATTACTGTTACGGGAATTGTGCTTCTTTGATGTGGGCAGACAGTTCTGAGGAGTGCCCACCAGCAGGACATCCTATTGGCCTTTTCTCAGCCTACAGGGGAAAGTAATTTTGTGCCAATATTGTCCTGAAAACACACATAGGACAGGTAACTATGAAAGGGCAGTTGAAGTCGAAAATACAGATAAACCGAACCTCATATTTACTTAAAAGTACTAATTCATCTGGCCTTTAAATTGTTATCAGAACTGTGCAATGTAAATTCATTTTGACATGGAATATTTTACCCAAAACCTGTCTCAGGATGGCCTTTTTTCCTCACGAGCTCTGCATTCATCAGTGGGTTTCCCTTGTATTACCTTAATTTTAGTCAACAGTGCCTGTACTCTAGAATGAAAGCAAAGATGCACCTATGACATTCAGCACAAATAATCTTTAAAGGACTCCTATTTGCATTTCTTTGAGCAGAGGAGAAAATCTTTGGGAAATTTCCCTTTCACAGGGGAGTGCTGGCAAAGTTTAGATAAGAATCGTTGAACGGAGACTAGATTCTTTTTATGCTTTTTCTCAAACATCCCTGATCTCAAAGGCTATAATTTTTTATTTCAGGTGTTTAGTGCTCTCGGTGGTAACTGTATAAAATATAGATGTGAAAAAAGTTTCAGCTCTGAACATGTTATAGCCTGAGTGAATGAATAATGCTGAGGGAATGAATAGAGGCTTTTGGATATTTACTGGCTAAAGGAGATGTAAGATGGGAAGTTGCAATGTTTTGTTTTTAAACGTAAGCTGGGTAGCTTCTCTTTGATGTAGTTATTTATGAAAAGATTATTGTGCTTTCAAAATTAGAAGTGTTAAGTTACACACATTTCTTTGATTGTAGCAGGAGCCTAATAGGCAATATCGAGTATATTTTTAAGATCTTTTAATAATGAAACTGAAGGTTGAGCAAATTCTGTAATGATATTTTAATATGTCTGGTTCTGTAGGTGCTAAAGAAAAACAGTTTCCTACAGTCTTTCGCTTCTCTCTGTTACTAAAAGGTCAGCTTTTTTTCACCTTTGTATCACTGGTCTTGTACATCTTTTCTATACATCAGGGTCCTTCTGTCTTTAATATACGCATATATAATATAAGAAGTAAACAGAAAGACAGTACACGTTGAGTTTTTTTTATGTATGAAAGAAAATGTTGTGGAGGACAAGTGCATATTTTCATCTGTTATTGATTTTTCAATTAAAAAAATCCTCTTAAGAACCTTACAAATCAAGATCAGTTTGAAGCCAGGGTCAGTATGATAGCAACTTTCCTATTTTAGGTTTGTTAGTTGTTTATAGAGCTATTGAAATTAATTCTATCTAGCTGGCCTCTGCCGTGTTCCCAGAGCCTCGGCTCTTTTTCTCATGTGGTAAAGACCACATTGAAAAGTAGTGTTCAGAGAGGGGGGAAAAACCCTTCCCTTGTAGATATTTCTGGGAAGTTTATTCTTTCTTGCTTGCTGTGGTTCCTTTGGCATGGTGCTGCTAGCTGAAGGCTCGGTACTCTAGCTTACACTTAAGCACAGTTAAACTTTTACAGCTGTACTGAGGACTTAGAGTTCAGAAGCAGTGAGAGCATGTGCTTTTGCCCACCTGTTGAAAAGATTCTTGAAAAGACTGTAACAGCTTTCCCTTGTGAAACTGTCGTGTGAACATTAATTCGTCAGTAGCCGTGCTGATGGCAGCACTAATTGAACCTTTTTATAAATCATTCCTGTGCCATCTTCCAGGGTAAGGCTGTGGACAGATGTTCATTTAACAAGACATCTGTGCTGGTTTAGGATGTTACTGTATCCCAGATGTTGCACTGCTTTTTAAGGTTATTGGCCCTGTTTTATATATTTAGTACCATCATTTTGCTCAGCAGTTTGCAAAGTGTGGGAAGGATGGTTTGAGAGGTTCCAGCATTTGAGAAAGAAGGGGTGCTCTGCACTGGTTTGTGTGAACATATAAGCCTGAAACAAAAGTGCACTGGATTAGTAAGGCAGTTTCTGTGGATGGTCTGAACAAATTGTCACCTGATTTTTGTTGGTAGCAACTTAGGGAGAACTTGCAAAAACTGGCGTCTGGCAGTAACTTCTGGGTAATCATAAACTAGCAGCCTGGCAGTGACAGTCATCTGAGGGTTGTACCTTTCAGTTACTTCATGTGGTTCCAGGAGATATTGGCCCATGGCCTTATTTTTGATCACTTTGTGAAAAGAATGAGTTACATCCAAGATGTATTTTTGACCTACATTGTACTTGTCAGTTTACGGTGCTATTGCTGTCAGCTTTAAAAACCCCAAACGTGCAAAAAAAGTCCCCCATTTAAGGAAAAAAAAAAGAAAAAAGAAAGAAAAAAAATAAGAAAAGAAGTAGCATGTGATTACTGGCAGATGACTGAGCCCCTTTTCCATTTTCCCCCAGCACTGTGCATTGGGGTGCTCTCCACACAATGCAGCAGAAGCCACCCAGGTGCCCAGCGATCTCCCTGTGTTAGCAGAGTCAGCAAGGTGTTGAGGCCACCTCAGCAATCCTTTCCCTGCTGCGCAGGGAGTGCCTCATGTGCTCTGCTGAGCCCTGCAAAAGGTCTTTCTGGGCTCTTTTTCCTGTGGGCTAAACTTATTTGCTTACTCAAAGAAGAATGATGAGATATTTATTTACTGGGGTGTATTTAAAGGTGGCGATTAATGAAAGGCAGTAGCTAAGAAAGCTGATAATTGATAATAAATTTAGGAGTAGGTCACAAAGGATTTTGATAAATGACTCAATTTCCTGCAAATATGAGTAAAATTGTTTAGACAGGATTTACCTTCAGCTCGAGTCCTATATTCCTAAAAATATTCCTGTAGTTTTGTCTTTTCCGGACTTAATTTCCTGAAGCGCTGAATGCGCTTTATATGCTTAAGTTATATTTCTCTTGGTGGCTCTGTTCTTTGAAACATGAATAGATGTGCTTTTGTTTCTTCCTTCTAAATTGAACTCCATTGTAGGAAGAAGGCAAGTGAGAAAGCCAATCGCAGAAACCTTGGCAGCAGTTCAGCCTGTGTACCAGGCCCACTGCCTGGTGTACTGACTAATATTTATTGTTGTTTTCTTGTAGAGCCTGTATTGGTCAGGCTCTGCCTGTACATTTTGTTCTTGGTTTGTAAGCTGCAGGAGATGCAGCTCATCTCTGCTTGGTACTTCTGCTGTCGCAAGCTGATGGGCTTTCTGCAGTGACATGTAAAAGCATGCTGTAGTTGTTCCTTCTAGTAAGAAAGTTTGGGATTGAGCTTTCAGGTCTAGAGCAGAGCTGAGGTTATATACTGTTCATTATAGCAATTATGGGTTGGTACTGCCTGGCTCCATGTGAGCGAAGGGCAATAGTTATGGGCTTGCTGTTCTGTAATTGTTTTAGGGTAGCAAAAGCTGGCCCTGCTGCTGTCTTGCCCCAGCAGCCTTTCCCATCCTCTTTCAGAAAGATGAACTTCAGAAGTCAAGTCCCAGTAGAAGGACAAGAGCACAGGTTGCTTTTCCCACTTTATTTAAGGGGGAGTGGAATAAGTGAATAAAAAAAAAAAAAAAAAAAAAATTGCAGGGTTTGTCAGTGGAAAAATCTAGTGTTATGCAAACCAGACAAAAGCTTTATGTATAAAGCTGTTAAATAGAATGTATGGATTTAATGCAAATACCATGAAACAATCCATCCTTATTACAAACGTTGATCGCCATGCTTAGGTATGCCATACAGCCTTCCCAAATGGTGTTTTCTGGGGAAACAGTAAATTACAGTTGTCAGTACAGTGTATATTTCACTGGTTTGTGACTTGAATTATTTTTTTCTCTAATCCAAACATAAATTTGTAGGCTGTAAAATCTCTTTGGAAGATTGTGAAGTGCATGTAACTAGCAAAAATAGGTTAATGATACAATTCGCGTCTTCAGTTTTATTTAAAACCTGTACAGCATTATGAAGGTTTCTTCTACAATATTTGGGGGAGGGGAATGACAAGAAAATACCAGACGTGGTTATATCTTCTGCTGAAAGAAGCAATTATGTTTAATTAATTGAAACCACTGATTTCCCTTAGTATAAATAGGCTACTAAAATATGGTAGGGAGTTCAAGGAGTGAATACTGCTCTTGTTTAAACAGAATGTTTAAGGACACTCTGTAAGGTACTTAGTGTTTAATGTAGTTTTAATAGAAAATCTAAGGCCATATGTAAATTTATTTAATAAACATAAATATTAATTTCTACTATCCAGTGACCTTTACCCAGAGGGTTGTGCTGGACAATACTGAAATGGAGTACTCATGAAGAAAGCAGAATTATCATTTGCCTTTGTGATGATTTCAAACTAATCCTAGTTCAGTACAAACTTGTAACTTTGAGTTGCAGATGGGTAGTTGGTAGAAGACTAATTGGGATAGGATTTAGAAATAACCCTCGTTCTTAGCTGGTTGTGTTCTGTAAAGCTTTTGAGCATTCCTGTGAATCACTTCCAAGGGAAGCAATTTCACCTGCCTGCATTCCCATCTTTTCATTTGGTGCTGGCTGATGTGCTGGAATATTGGGAACAGCTACAAAAAATGTAACAGTCTTTTTTTTTCTTACCAGCACACTGGGTTTGTGTTAGAAGAGTGTTACCTCTTTCTTGCTGTATCTTGGTCTTGCTGGAAGAGCCCATTCTAGCCAATGAGTAGGATCTTCTGTTTGCTCTACTCCCTATTACAGACAGGAGTAAACCTGTGTGATGATCTCAGATGCTGCCACAAGAAACACTTGTGGCTTTCCCACTTCCAAAATGTGTCCACCTTTCAGCCAGTTCACTGATAACTGTTTGTGTGGATGGGCTGATATGGTGGCTGAAGGGAGGAGTGTAAGATGGTTTCTACTGATCACTGTGCAGTTCACTCTGGTTTCATGATTTGTGAAACCTGGGTTTTAAGAAACTACTCTCAAAGCTTGTGAAGTGGCAAATAACTGAAGGGGGATGGTGGCTTCCATCTCATCAAAGAAGGCTATTACTTATTTTGTGTATGCTGTCATTGCTTATGGATAAGCAGGCAAGGGGAAAGGTAACCCTGTCCCCAGGGTTCCCACTGCTCCCCCATTCTTCAGATTTGTCCTGAAAAATTTCATAGGGATGTCAAGAAAAGTCCTTCTGTTCTTCATCTCTTCTCACTTTCCTTTTCCCCTTAGCTCCTTTGTAAATAGAGTGGGTTTTTTTTCAGGCTTTGGTTTGAGCTGCCTTTTAATTCTTTTCCTCCTTTGAAGAGACAAAACTGGTCCCAACATAATTTAAAGGGGCCTTCTTGTTAGGTAATCCAAGACAGTCACTCCACTTCTAGCAGGAGACCAACACATGTAGACTCAAAAGGTGGCTCCAGTTCTGTGCACGTTATCAGCTTTGATCCATGAGAACCAAAGGCATTGTACCACAGAGGTTATTTTGTAGCTGATTTAGCAGGTCTACTTCTGTGGAAATAGTTTGGGTAGATTGACATATATTAAGACTGTACCAAAAAAAAAAAAAGAAAAAAAAAAAAGGAAATGATGGTTTTGGAATGATTTAATCACTTCAGAGAAAACCCAAACCTTTCTCCCCCAGTGTAGAGCTAAACACAAACCTTTCAGAATCCTCCGTGAAAGAGGAACCGAAGCGGTTTTGTTGGGAGGGGTGGGCGGGGTGCCCGTGTGCTGGCCTGTGTGGCATCTCGATTCAAGACATGTTGGTTGGGTGAATGGTTGCCTGGGAGCCCTGGGACATTGGAACCGCTGAGATGCCCCAAACTGCTCAGAATTTGTGTACTTGGAATCAGAAGCTCCCAGGGTCTCCCAGGCTTTCCGTCAGCATGCCAGGCAGGTTGCCAAGTAGCCTGAAAATTTGGGAGGCGAGGTGCCAAGCTCTTGGCTCCCTTTCAAATGGGCTGCTGAACAGCTGGGAACCTGGATACTTGGGCTTCTCAACAGCCCACCACGTTAGCTGCTGAAGAGCCAGGCAGGAAAAAAAGACTGGAATTTGTGGCACAAGCCTGTCTGCTTTCCATCAGACCTTGGTTGAAACTGAAATAAATCTGCCAGATACTTTAGTATTGGTGTGCTGTCCTCAACATGACGATTTTTTTAATGTGGAGACATCTAGTCACCTCTCATAACATTTTATTTTGTGCGTCAAAATATTTGTATCACTTAAAACAATACATATCTCAATTTAATTGCTTTAACATCTTTATTATTCTATAGAAATGTCCTCCAAGAATGCTGTCTTGGTTTCAGTTGGGATAGAGTTTATTTTCTTTCTAGTAGCCAGTGCAGCACTGTGGTTTGGATTTAGTGTGTGAGTAAGGTGGTAACACACTGATGGTGTAGTTGTTGCTCCACAGTGTTTACATTAATTCAAGGACTTTTCAGCTTCTCACTCTACCCCACCAGCAAGCAGCCTGGGGGGGCACAAGAAGCTGGAGGGAGGCACTTCTGGGACAGTCCACACCATAGGACCTAGTGCTCAGTATATAAACTGGGGGGAATTGGCTGGGGGCTGCTGTTCGCGAACTGTCTGGGCATCGGTCAGTGGGTAGTGAGCAATTCCCCTGTGCATCACTTCTTTTGCTCCCCCCAATTCTCTCCCAAGTCCCATTGGGGGAGGAAGTGAGCAAGTGGCTGTGTGGTGTTTAGCTGCCTGTGGGGTTAAACCAGGACAGATGCTCCAGGAGGATTGGTATCTATTTTACTGTATGTGTAACTAGTAACTACTGGACAGATTTTGGATTGAGTTCTCTTCTGTCTATCTGTAGTTACCTCCTTTGTGGAGCAAACAGGATGCTTGTAAGTTAAAATTTTGATGATTTTGTGTATTTTTTGATCACTGGAAGTTTTGTTATTGTATTTTTCTTGTAAGAATAATCAGAATACCAGAAGGGACCAACTGGTGATTCAAGTGTACATTGCTGAGAACATCACATAGAACAGGAAAAAAGGGGAGGAATCTTCTGATTTGTACAAGACTGAAATCGTGGGTTAGTTTAAACATTATGTAATTCAGTGCTGCCATTTATCCCTCAAAATGGAATTACTTAAATGCTAATTTAAATTTCAAACTTCAAAATTTTAAAACTACTTTCAGTTTAAAATGAGCTTTTTCCTTTTGTCTGTTTGCAGGCCTCGGAGTAGAGGAAAAACTGCAGTGGAGGATGAAGACAGTATGGATGGTTTGGAGGCAGCAGAAACAGAAAACACTGTGGAAACAGGTAGAGTATAGTGTTGACGCTGTCTGGTTATTTCTTCTCTCTTGGAAATACATTTAATTATGCAGGACTTTGGCAGACAAGAAATATTTCTTTAATTTTCTAGTACGAGATGTGCATTTGGGCAGATAGAAAAAACACCCTCTATTATTTAAACCTATATTAATTAAAGCTATTTGAACCTATTACTTTTAAGTAGTCTAATGGGAATGCCTTCATAGCGTAGTTATGGAAGAGGCTCTTTTTCTGGTTTTACAAGTCTGTAGCTAACAAAAATAAAAGCTCTGAAGCAATAGCTGCTATTTTTAGAATCCTTGCCAAAAGACAGCATTACTGACCTGCATCTTCAGCTAACTACAGCACATTAGATACCGGAGGGATAACTGGGATAACCAAATGTGAATGAATGCTTGCTACTGCTGCTTAGGAAACAAGATAAATCTCTGTTCTTGCTCTTGTAAATATTTGTTATGATAGCTCCCAAATGCTCCCGTTACCAGAGGGATCTCACTGTACTGGACCAAGTACTGTTGTAAGAGTCTGTGATTTCTGTTCTGGCAGGTTAGGAGTCTAAAGAGACAAGCAGATGAGCTAACACACAAGATAAAGGCCATGGTGAAGAACTGTCATCTCTTTGCCAGGCACATGTCTGTAGCCATTTGCCTGTTTTTAACCAGGGACTGAATATGTGTAGAAGGATGAAACCTGCCAGGAAGGATTGATGCCGTGGCCAATTGGCGGAAGTTTGTTGGTTTGACAGAAATAAGCCTTAAAAATGCATTGAGACATAAGGGTTTATAAATTTAATTAGGTGGCCCTATATGTGTAATGAGCAAAGTGGAAGGAAGCACAGAGACGCCAACAGCAGAAGCTGGTGACAGGGTGGCAGTTGTATGGAAATGCCAGCTGAGTTATGGAAGTTATAGAATTACCCTCATAGTTGCTAAGTAAAGGAGGTAGAGTTGTTGAAGTCCTTCAAAATAAAGACAAGACTTAGTGTAGACATAAAAGGAAAACAAGTAGAGGACCTCAAAAGAGCTATGGTGCAGCAACATCATGTGTAGACCATACAGGAATATAGTTACAGTAGTGGAACCCGTAAAGGAGACTGAAATTACCAGGTGGATGGAGGATGAACTTTGATTCTGTACGCGGCCCTCTCGATTCTTACTTGCTGGCTGGTGAACGGTGCTGAAGGCTTTGTACTCAAGCCTCTAGGCTTTGGGAGTGTCATGAGTGTTTAGTCCCAACTTGTGTTGCATTTAAGTGTTTAATGATTTGTGGTGGGAGTCTAGATTAGAGCTTAACACAAGGATGCTGCAGCCTTTACTTCTGTCAGTTGTTTTTCTGTCCCTGGTAGTAAGCTGGTTGTGGTAGTGAACCTGGATGGTCTCTTCCAGCTTCTACAAATAGGTAATTACCAGTTATTAAAGCTGAAAGTGAAGAAGCTACAGCAGGTGTTGTATGTAGAACAACAGAGTAGGGGAAAGGAAGGGTAGAACACACTGTATTTAATTTATTACTCTTCCTATCCCATGTGCTAGAGACAGTCTTATGAAATTAGCAAAGGGGACAGAAAATAGGGTTAAGTGCTAAGTTTTGTAAATTTAAAATGTGTTTAAAAAAAAAAAAGGAACCCAACAAACCAAAAAGAAATTAAAGCCTTGAACAATTGCTAGTGCACTTCTGTGTAGGGAATTTACTGATAGCTGTATTTTTTTGCCTTTACGTGCCATTATTAATGAAGTTCCTCAGCAGAGATCTGAGAACAGTTTACTTTGGAGCAGAGAGGGGCACAGATGATACTTTTTAAGGCTCCAAGAGGTGCATATAGATAAATCTCTCCATTAGCCTTCATCAGAATCATCCTGGCTGTCACAGAGGGCTGATGCTCATTTCTAAAGGTACAGGCAACAGTGGAGCACTGTGCTAGAAATCCCAATAGACAGAGACTCTGCTGGGTCTGCTGCTGGAAGTGATGCACCATCACTTCAGTGCTGAGCCAAAGATGGTTTTGCAGACTTTATTCTTAAGTGAAAAGAAGCTTAGTAAAAATACATAGGACTGAAATCCTATTTTGACAAGGGGAACCAGAATAGACTTGAAAGAGCATTCTTGTCTTGAGCAGTTTGATAGAGACAGGATGGCAATTACGTTATTTTAAAAGTTGAACACCATGTGACTTGGTAGAGGTTTAATCATGTTAATTGTAAAGACTGCTGCCTCTAAAATTTCTTCTAAGTGCTTATCTGTGTTAATAATAAAGTGTGGGAGAAGGAGTAATCCCAGCTCATTGCTCCATGTAAAACTGTGTTAATCAAATTCAAGTCTATTTGTGTTCCAGTTTACGAATTTTTACTTTGACTAAAAAGGCTTTTTTATTTTGTTTTCTTGCAATTTGTTGTATTATTTGGCAATTTGTTACATTACTTGGCAAACCGAAGCACAATGTAGTAATATTTCAAGACTCGAAATGAGATCATCTGAACATATGAAACCTCCTGACATGTGACTTCTGACATATTTTCATTCTCTGTATTTCTAGCTTCTTTTCCATTGTTTGGTTCATGTGTTGAATATAATCAGGAATTCTTTCACTGTGTGAGGTTTTTATTCCTTGTTTGCTTGGGAGATTGCTCCTATTTTGTTTTAATTATGGATTCTAGTATTAACTGGTGCGCTTTTGTGAAATTAATTAATTTTCATAAAATGAGAGAATTCCATGTTATAAATGTTGTGTTCAGTGCAAGAAGCTCCACTTTTAGGCAAGGGAGCAATGCAGAAAGGAATGAGAACTCCCCTCACAGGGAGGGGAAGGAGGCAATGCCACACATAATCCCACCTAGAATAAAGAGATGCTTTCTACCTGTCAAATCTTGTATGTGAGGAAAAAAGCAAGGGGGGATGGGAGTACTAAACATTTTACATTCTTTCCATTTGTTGACACAAATGTTTGTTAAAAAGAAGAAAAAAATATTCTTCCTGAAGCAGCTCATTTGTAATACTAAGGCAAGGCCATTTTCATGGCAGTCTGGGAAACAAGCTGCTACCTTAACAAAGTTCTGTAATCTCCTGTGTAAAAAGCAGCAGAGCGGGCTGTGTGCTGCCCTGATCACTTCAGTATGGGCCGTTGTCCCCGCCAGCTGCAGTGAGTTCTGAGCCCTGCCTCTTTTCTGCCAAGTGCTACGTTTGCTTTAGTATAAATGATCGTAGAATTCTTGAGGATGGAAAGAGAGGAGGGATTTGGAATTGGAAAAAGGAAATTCTGAAATTTGGAGAAGAGTTCTGTTTGGAGCTAAGACAATGTTTTCCTAAAAAATGGTTCTGGCAGCTGCTTCTACTGAATCGTTAGATTTTCAGCTTCTTGTCAGCCTTGGGATGGATTCTTTACCCACCAACTCTATCTCTCTGGTTGATTTCTCTCTTAGTGTCTTTTTTGCTTCGTATTGGGTCTTCCCAGTTGTCTGTTACTGCATTTTTCTTTGCTATGGGTTCCCACCAATGTCTTTGCACTGGGATTTTTTCTATCCAACCACTGTTGAGCTTATCCATCCTTCTTGTCATTTTAGTACTCATATCTTCACAGAATGAAGGGACCTCTGAGGGACATCTGGGCCAAGCCCCTGCTCAAGCAGGCTTACCTAGAGCCAGTTGCCCAGGACTATGTCCAGATGGTTCTTGAGTATCTCCAGGGCTGGAGGCCCTGCAGCCTCCCTGGGCAGCCTGCACCAGTGCTCGGTCACCGTCACAGTAAAAAGGTTTTTCCTGATGTTCAGAGGGAAATTCCCATGTTTCAGCTTGTGTCCATTGTCTCAGGTCCTGACAAGACCTTCCAGCCATCAGCATCTTCCACCTTCCTAGCTATCAGTACAGTACAGCTTGTTGTAGAACAGTAGGTTTTCTTGTAGGTCCCTTTTGGTTGCTTTTCTTTATAAAGAGGTGTTTTCTTCTGGTGAATCAATCTCTGTAATTACCAAAAAGTAACTCCAAACCAAAACACAAAAGTCTGGGAAGCATGTGCCTGAACGTGTATGCATATATGCAAATAAGAAATAGTTTAATCTAAAGAAAAAAATAATATAATAAATACTTCATGGAAAGCTTTCTGTAGGTTTGATGGTCTTTTGCTGTTAATGAAGACTTAGCTTCTGCCTCATTTCCCCATCTTCTCCTAGCTTCAGCAAGTTTCTTGATATTTTCTTGATTCTACATTTGAGTTGACTGAAACTGAATTATCTGTGTGAATTCGGTCACTATTTTTTTTTTTTTTTTTTTTTTTAAATTTGAGGACACTGGTGAAATATCCAACTCATCCTACAGTCTAATTATTCCTGTCTTTGGGTAATATAACAATGTTGAGATCTGGACGCTGATCTGGGAGAAGTGCAATGAAATAAATTTCATTTAACTGCTGAGTCTCTTGGGAAACTCACAGTAAATCCATCAGGTATTCTGTTTACTACCTGTACCATGTCAACCAAGTTTTAAAATAAGTTAGTACTTAATAACAGAACCTTACATCCCTGTGGTGTCTGGAGGCTTCAGAATTGATAACACATAAAAGAAGCTGTCTGATTTTATCAACTGATAGCTCCTTGCCTGTATTATTGTTGTTTCAGACCAAACGACATTGCCTTGCCACTTGGTTCCTTGCTGGACTTCACATTAACTACCTGAAGTCTTTCTCTAACCAGCCTCTTTTGTCTTGGGGCAAAGTGCAGAAGAACCAGAAACACACACTTCTTGGTGGAGGAAAGTTATTGTGCAGAAGCTGCCAGAGAGTTTTGGACTAATTCAGTATCTCATCTGCTTTGAAGGAGCCTGAAAAGCACTTTTATAGAGGGGAAAAAAATTATTCCAATATCCTACTTATTAGAGGAACTACAGTCACCCCTTGCAATGGTATGAACCATTCTGAGCAGAGTCTCCCACTAATACAAGTGAAATGTGTCTTAAGAGCAAGTCCTAGTTTGGGTGAATCAATGGCAAAAGCTCTCGTCAACTTGTTAACAACAAAGACATTTTAAAATCCACTTTGTGCTTTTCAGATAGATACTTTGGCCTTATTACTATACCACCTATCACTTCTAACATGAATGAAAGAAGGAATTGACACCACTGGGGACATTGCCTGTAGATTAAATTTGTCCATAAATATTTGGGGCAAATATGTGCTTAAGTATGTTGTAAGGCAATTAATATTCCCTGTACTCATTATAAAAGGAGTAGTTCTTTATTTCTTAAGCAGCTGACTCCTCCCTGTCCAGCCACTGGAAAAATGAGCAGAACTGAAGCATCTTGTTATTATTGCAAGCATCTTATTATTATTTTCCATTGTATTGTAGTAATTTGTTTGTAATAATGAAGCCAGGCACAACGGGATGTTACTTGGTATTTGCCTTTAAATGATTACAGGCTTACTTGATGATAACATTTATCATCATGTGCACTTAAAATGGGCCACTTTGAAAAAATCTAATTTTATTTTTTCCTTCTGACTGATATCTCTGGTGTTTTGAGAGTATGTAAAATATTTTGGTGGGATCTTATTTCCATATAAATTCTAACCTTGCTGAGTTTTGCATTATGGAGATTATTTCTGAAATGCAACCTCTTTTTTATTTATTATTATTTTCCCCTTATTTAGTCGATGTTACTTCTGCAGTATTGGCATCAAACTATGCTTTGTTAAACATAGCCAACAGGTTTTTGAAGGGGTTTTCAAGGACCCAGAATATTCCACCTACTCACTGCCCTGAAGCTTAACGCTGCTGCTGCTCTATTGTTAGTGACATGATGAGGGAATTTGCACTGACATTTACCTCCTAAGTATATTGAAATAGTAGTGGGAATTTTGTGTGCCATACACTGTCTTCCTCACTGGAAATGGTGCTGGTTTGTGCATGTTTTAGTTCTCTGGACTTGTCTTAGTTTTGGGTAGTGCTGTGTTGAGGCTGAGTCTCCAGTTAGGTGGAAAAAATGCTAGAGAAGTTGAGACCCCAGTCTCACCTAATAAAAATTACAGTATAAACCAGGTTGGCTTTGAAATCCTGTAAGCATCTGCTCTGGTAACCCTTTTCTAGGTCACGTAAAAAAAGAGAAGAAAGTAGTGGGTAAAATAAACTTGTTTAGAGTAATAAAAGAGTTACCCACCTGCAAGGCACTGAAGACTTGACTGTAGAAAAGAAAATGACTCTTAAATTCATTAGTAGCGCATGCAAGAGAACATGCAGGGGAAAGAAAATCATCATCCTAATTTTGCAATAAAAAAAATAGCTCTTAAATAGCTGTTGCTGCCTGAGCAAGTGGTACTGTAGTTCTTCCAAGAAGTGCAGTAGCTTTTATAAGTCAAAGAAGGAAATAAAATTCTAAGAATTACTGGCAAAGGGATAAGGGGGCAGGGGAAAAGCATCAGTGTGGTTTTGTTTTCCTGTTGCTTTTTAAACCCATGGCATGGCTGCATGTTAAATGCCAGGTGCAGTTCTGCTTTCCCTTTTCCAAAAGGATGAACTGTAATTGGGAAACTCCAGGAAAGGCCAACGAGTACAGCAAGAAGTAAATAAAAGCAGGGACCACTTAAGATAAAAGCTTGAACCAGGAAAGGTACCAATGGAGAGAAATTGAAGAGGGTCCCCTAAAACGATGAGTGGTATGAAGAAAATGAGCAGGGAAAGTTGATTGATTTTATTTTGCCACACAAAGATTTAGGGAACGTCAGGTCATATTCAGCATCTACTTAAATTACAGAATTTATTGCTACTGGATGCTTTGGACATGCAAGATTTTATATGGGTTTCAAAAAAAAAGCTGAATGAATGAATGGGAAAATAATCAGATGAGTGCTGTTGAATACCCCCCCCCAGCCTAGGAAGCTCCTCAGTCATGGATCACTTGGTGCTGATTATCCATAATATGGTGTCTGGTATTTAGAATGACCAAAATTATAGTTTAAATGGTCCTACATCAAAAACTTAAGTTTTATTTTATAATTGGTACAAAATTTGCACAAACCTATTTATTAAATAGGTTTTCTACAGAAAATAAGAGTTCTGTTTGAATGAAAAGCATCAAACCACACTCTGAAATGTACAAAAAAAGAATAACTGTAGGCTTTCTTTGCATCTCCATCTAACAACTGTTGCAGTAAGTAAATCACCCCTGTGTACTTCAGATAGGAAAAAACAGATCAGTGATGATTTTAAACCAAGCTACAACATGTGCAGCACTTGCAAAAAAAAAAAAAACAAACCAAAAAACAAACACCCAACCAAAAACCCAACAAAACACTTCTGATGAAATTCTAGGTTTTGTTGCTTATTGTTGTGCATAAAATTTTAGTGTTGACTTACAGTGAAGAAAATGTGCCTCTGTCTGTGAAGAAATGGTTCTTGCATGTGCTAATTGCCATCATACTCAAACATCAGTACGGTTTTTTCACGTTCTCTGCCGTGGTTTTAGGAGGCAGGAACGTGTGGCTACAAACTCAGTGCAGCCCAAGTAGTGGTGGCAGCTACCAGCAGCCATTGGCCTCTGCGTGTCTTTCAGTGTACCTTGGCCTGGCTCAGTGACGTCCAAAATGGTTGCAGGTGACCTGCACAGGACCAGTTTACCCCAGCGTGTCCATTTGTTCATAGAATCATCAAGATCGGAAAAGACCTTTAAGATCATGGAGTCCAACCACTAACCCTACTCTGTCAAGTCCACCACTAAGCCGTATCCCCAAGCACCACATCTGTACGGCTTTGAAACACATCCAAGGATGGTGACTCAACAACCTCCCTGGGCAGCCTGTTCCAGTGCCTGACAACTCTTTCAGTGAAAAAATGTTTCCT
Organism: Megaceryle maxima; assembly: GCA_024605025.1. NCBI lineage: Eukaryota > Metazoa > Chordata > Aves > Coraciiformes > Cerylidae > Megaceryle > Megaceryle maxima. The sequence continues at coordinate 112,966 of JANHGN010021259.1, read as the reverse complement.
AATGTCCAGTTTAAACGTTTCCTGGTGCAGCT